>CAUYLG010055897.1:0-60298 GCA_963573385.1 Cacajao melanocephalus | reverse complement strand
CAGAGGAAAATAAGTCATTATACGAAAAAGATACTTGCACATGCATGTTTATAGCAGCACAATTCACAATTGCAAAATTGTGGAACCAACCCAAATGCCCATCAATCAACGAGTGGGTAAAGAAACTGTGGCATATATGTATGATGGAATACTACTCAGCCACAAAAAGGAATGAATTAACACCATTTGCATGGGAAAAAAAACTGGATGAGATTAGAGACTATTATTCTAAGTGAAGTAACTCAGGAATGGAAAACCAAACATCACACGTTCTCACTGATAAGTGGGAGCTAAGCTATGAGGACTCAAAGGCATAAGAATGATACAATGGACTTTGGGGACTTGAGGGGAACAGCAGGAGAGGGGCAAGGGATAAAAGACTACAAATAGGGTGCAGTATATACTGCTCAGGTAATGGGTGCACCGAAATCTCACAAATCACCACTAAAGAACTTATTCATGTAACCAAATGCCACCTGTACCCCAATAACTTATGGGAAAAAAAAAAAAAAAAAAAAGACTGGCCCTGAGGGATGTGGCTGCCACCTACTGGTCAATTCTGGGCTTGTTCACGGGCTCTCGGTTGCCTGATGACAAGAGGCCCAGGGAACTCCTTTTCAAGAAGTATACTTCATTTTAAGTAAATTGGGCAAAAGCGAGCCCCTGGCCCTTTAATCCTCACCCTCACCCTTGGTTTCATAAGCTTCACTGACACACAATTTGAAGGCCTGCTTAGACAGAGGAGGCCTGCCAGGAAGGGAAAGAACATGGTTTAGTAAGTACTGTTCCAAAACCTGGGGCAAATGCCTTGTGTGACAGAGTTAATGGTAACAACCCTTCCTCAAAGTTTTGTTTGTTTGTTTTTGAGACAGAGTCTCGCTCTGTCGCCAGACTGGACTGCTGCGGTGCAATCTTGACTCACTGCAACCTCCGCCTCCTAGGTTCAAGCGATTCTCCTGCCTCAGCCTCCCAAGGAGCTGGGATGAGAGGCATCTGCCACCATGCCTGGCTAATTTTTGTATTTTCAGTAGAGACAGAGTTTCACCATATTGGCCAGGCTGGTCTCGAACTCCTCACCTTGTGATCCACCTGCCTCGGCCTCCCAAAGTGCTGGCATTACAGACGTGAGCACACTGCGCCCAGCTCAATTTTTTTTTTTAGACAGAGTCTCACTGTGTTGCCCAGGCTGGAGTGCAGTGGCGCAATCTCGGCTCACGGTAACCTCCACCTCCCAGGTTCAAGTGATTCTCATGCCTCAGCCTCCCAAGAAGCTGGGATTACAGGCGTGTACCACACACCTGGCTAATTTTGTATTTTTAGTAGAGATGGCATTTCACCATGTTGGCCAGGCTGGTCTCGAACTTCTGGCTTCAAGTGATCCCCCTCCTTGGCCTTCCCAAGTTCTGGGCTTATAGGCATAAGCTACCACACCTGGTCTCAAAGTTTTTTGTTGTTGTTGTTTTAAATTTATTTATTATACTGTAAGTTCTGGGTTACATGTGCAGATCGTGCAGATTTGTTACACAGGTATACAAGTGCCATGGTGGTGGTTTGCTGCATCCATCACCCCATCATCTTCATTAGGTATTTCTCCTAATGCTATCCCTCCCGTAGCCCCCCACCCACCTCAATGTTTTTCGTTTACAGGAAAAGCTTTAGCATAAGCACAGTGATGCTTGTGTGAGCACATGGTCACTTCTTTAATCCTTGCACTGTTATGTACCATGAGAAACGGAACAATAATTATTCTCAGGCTCAGCAACTTCAGTCTAGGGAGCCCCCAGTGAAAGCCAATCAGGGAAAAATAAAGCAAAAGAAAGAAAGAAGATGGCAGTAGGAAGAGGAATAAAAAAATAAAGGGGGAGGGTGAAAAAGTAGAGAGGAAGTAGCTGGGCTCGATGGCTCACACCTGTAATTCCAGCACTTTGAGAGGCTGAGGTGGGCGGATCATAAGGTCAAGAGATCGAGACCATCCAGGTCAACATGGTGAAACCCTGTCTTTACTAAAAATACAAAAATTAGCTGGGCATGGTGGTGCGCACCTGTAGTCCCAGCTACTCAGGAGGCTGAGGCAGGAGAATCATCACTTGAACCCAGGAGGCAGAGGTTGCAGTAAGCCGAGATCGCGACACTGCACTCCAGCCTGGTGACGGAGTGAGACTCTATCTTAAAAAAAAAAGTAGAGAGGAAGAAAAAGTGAAATGGTGGGATAATTTTTAGCAGCTTCCATAAATGCTTCCAGGACACTAAAACTTGGATAAGATTCTTTCATTTGGCGTTAGTGATCACAATTAATCTCAAGAACGAATTTCTTTCTTTTTTTTTTTTTTCCAGATGGAGTCTCGCTGTGTCACCCAGGCTGGAGTGCAGTGGCGTGATCTCGGCTCACTCCAACCTCCACCTCCCCGGTTCAAGTGATTCTCCTGCCTCAGCCTCCCAAGTAGCTGGGATTACAGGTGCACGTCATCACACTCAGCTAATTTTTATATTTTTAGTAGAGATCGGGTTTTACCATGTTGGTAAGGAACTCCTGACCTAGTGATCTGCCTGCCTCGACCTCCCAAAGTACTGAGATTACAAGCGTGAGCCACCATGCCTGGCCTCAAGAATGAATTTCTAAGGGAACAGGGATCTCTGTACCAAATAATGTGCCCTTATTATATAGGGAACATTACCTGCCACCCCAACCTCACCTGCCACCACACTCCCCACAGGAGATAAGCCAATGCCAATGATCGACCAATTAACCCTCACAATCCAGTAGCAGGGACAGAACCTGAGTAGAAGATTGGGGTTTAAGGCCAGTCACTTGGACATTCTGTATAAATTTGAGTCCTAAATGGTTCTTCTCTTATCTCTTTATTCCTCTCCCATTCTTACTGTCTGTTTCTAGGTATAAGATGATAGGTGGAAGGTGGAGGCAGATGGGAGACTAAAAGGGAGAAAAGGGAGCAGGACTATTAACATACACATTTTAGGGGAAAAAAATGGAAAATATTAGGACCTTGGAAAAGCAACTCACACACAAAAACACAGTAGCAGATGGCAGAAAAAGCACAGTTTACCCACTTACAGGTCTGAATTAAGACACAGAGAGAAGCACATACACATTATGCTTCAGTAGGGAGCAAGGTAAACTGAAGTGAATGAGGCTTACTGGGGTAGATAGTGATAGAACAAGAAAGTTAGGACTATAGGAAGACCTGACTTAGATAGAGGACTGCAATGACTTGCATGTGAATTACATTTAGACACAAAGTAGGATTTCCTAGATCTTCACTGTTCTTTATTTCAGCTTCATTTCACAATATTTGAGATGGGGCAATACTGGGACATTTTGGGGTGTTTCCACTCCAGTTTCTAGTTCATGGGGTATTAGTGTTTGGGACTTGCTTCTTACATCTAGAGAAGAAATATATCTAAGACCAAGCTGGACTAATGAGCAGGGAGATGAGGGAGCCTAGGATGTGAAACAAGAATGTAAACGGCAGCAGAAAAGACTGTAGACATATGGGCTTTCCAGCTACCAGAGAATACTTCAGGATAAAATATGGGGCTCTCCTCATAAAGAGCTCTATTCATGTGAGAAGAGAGTAAGTGAAGAACTCAGCACAGCTCTGCTCAGAGTATTAAGGTGACTTTTTTTTTTTTTTTTTTTTTTTTATACAGGGTCTTACACAAAAACCCAGGCTAGAGAGTAGTGGCGTGATCTCGGCTCACTGCAACCTCTGCCTCCCAGGTTCAAGCAATTCTCCTGCCTCAGCCCCCTAGTAGCTGGGATTACAGGTGCCTGCCACCACACCTGGCTAATTTTTGTATTTTTAGTGGAGACCAGGTTTCACCATGTTGGGCAGGCTAGTCTTGAATTCCTGACCTCAGGTGATCCATCCGCCTCAGCCTCCCAAACTGCTGGGATTACAGGCTTGAGCTAATGTGCCCAGCCTTAATGTGACTTTTAAACATAGTCACCTTTTTTTTTTTTTCTTTCCTATTCTGTGACTCATAAACATAGTCACCTTAATGATGTTGGCCAGGCATGGTGGCTCATGCCTGTAATCTCAGTACTTTAGGGGGCAGAGGTGGGAGGATCACTTGAGCCCACGAGTTTGAGACCAGCCTGGGTGACATAAGCAAGACCCTGTCTCAAAATAATAACAATAATTTTTTTTTTTAAGATGGAGTTTCACTCTTGTTGCCCAGGCTAGAGTGCAATGGCGTGATCTTGGCTCACTGCAACCTCCGCCTCCCAGGTTCAAGTGATTCTCCTGCCTCAGCCTTCTGACTACCTGGGATTACAGGCATGCACCACCACACCCAGCTAATTTTTTTGTATTTTTAGTCCAGACAGGGTTTCTCCATATTGGTCAGCCTGGTCTTGAACTCTCGACCTCAGTGATCCGCCCACCTTGGCCTCCCAAAGTGCTGGGATTACAGGCATGAGCCACTGTGCCTGGCCAACTTTAAAAAAAATTAAATAAATAGAATACTGAGGTTCTGGTTTAGAAACAGGAACTGATTCTTAAGCTGATGGCCTTCCTGGTCTCCACAGATGCAAAACTTCACTTAAATTCTAGTTGGTACCAACATCTACAAGTCCAGCAAACGAAGGAGAAGGATGCAGCCCTTCTGAGTCATAGAAAACAAAGACAACATGGAGTCTTTGTGTTTCATGGCATATGTATGGCAGGGGTCTTGAGTGTTATTTCTTTTTTCTCCAAACCCGAACACATAAATATGTGTTTATGGGTCCACACAGTTGGTCAGATGATGGAAGTTATAATCTTTTCAAGTTCCATAGGTAGATGTAATGGGAAAAAAAAGTCTTGTTAATTACATACAACATAGAGGGAGATGGGGTATAGCAGAAATGTGGTATGAAATAAGAGTCTACTGACAATGTTCAGGAGGCAGAGGAAGAAATATAAAGCAAAAAACCCCCAGGCTCACTCTACTGAGAGTTATTTGGTAAAACCTTTGCCCAGGGTTCTTCTTTCCCTATAACTAACAAGTGAGAAATGGGGGAGAGAGTGGCATGTCTCCAAAAACTGATCCTTCCTGCCACCTACAGCACAAGAGACATGACGGTACATCTAAAGCTTGCTTGAATCAGAGTGGAGGGGACTCTGACACTGAGTGGTGACTCACCTGTGAGATCATGTGATTATTCAAGGGTGGCTGTTGCTGAGGCGTGGGTGGGAGAGCAGGAAGTTGCTGCTGCTGCTGCTGTTGCTGCTGGGCAGTACAAGGGAGAAGGCCCCGGACAGACTGGGATGAGGTGACCTGGTTGCACACTTCTGGGGCACCTAGTGCCATACCTAACACAAAAGAAACCCACCAAAAAGTTGTAAGCACAAGCCGTGAACACATTATCCTGGAAGGCTTAGTCAGAGGGCTCTACTTTTTCCTTGCCTTTCCTCTTTATTCCCTTTTTTCCTCTCCCCCACCATCTTTTAAAGACTCATAGATAAGCACAGATGCATTAGTACTGCCTTGATGATGCAAGTCCTCATCTTGGCAGGCTTCTCTGCTCCCTAGGGACAGGAACCACCTTGACTGTCAATGTTTGGTTATGAAACTTGAACAAAATGTGAGGCTGCTGAAGCACTTCTCGTGAAGTCCCTGGAATTTGTCCATCACACTTAGATAGCTGAAAACACGAATGCTTACTTCCTGGGAAGGCCTAGATTTTTGGTTTCTTAAGAGACTGGTCTTTTTGCTGGGGGGGTGGGGGTAGGCGGGGAATCTGTCTTTGCTTTCTTCTCAATTTGCAACATCTCTTATAAAAGTTGCTGAGGGATGGGTGCAGTGGCTCACGTCAGTAATCCCAGCACTTTGGGAGGCTGAGGTGGGTGGATCACCTGTGGTCAGTAGTTAGAGACCAGCCTGACCAACATGGTGAAACCCCATCTCTACTAAAAATACAAAAATTAGCCTGGTGTTGGGGCAGGCGCCTATAATCCCAGCTACCTGGGAGGCTGAGGCAGAAGAATCACTTGAACCTGGGGGGCGGAGGTTGCAGTGAGCCCAGATTGCTTCATTGCACTCCAGCCTGGGCGACAAGAGTAAGACTCTGTTCCCCCCGCCAAAAAAAAAGGTGCTGAGAAAACTTCAAGCACACACATGGGCACATGCATACATACAACCTTTCCTTTATCCAACTATTTTTCCCACTTCTAGGCTCTCCAAAGCATGAACACATTCAACACAACATACTTTTATTGAGTATCTACTATGTGCCAGGTACTGTATAATGAACTGAAGACATAAAGGTGAGTGAAATACAGTCCTTGCCCTTAACAGCACAGAAACTTTCTTCTTTTTTTGAGACAGGGTCTCACTCTGTTGCCCAGGCTGGAGTGCAATGGCACCATCTTGGCTCACTGCAGCCTTTGCTTCCCAGGTTCAAGCGATTCTTCTGCCTCAGCCTGCCAAGTAGCTAGGATTACAGGCACCCACCACCATGCCCAGCTAATTTTTATTTTGGTAGAGAAAGGCTTTTGTCATGTTGGCCAGGCTGGTTTCGAACTCCTGGCCTCAAGTGATCTTCTTGCCTTGCCCTCCCAGAGTGCTAGGATTACAGGTGTGAGCCACCATGCCCAGCCAATAGCACAAGAACTTCTGATAGGAGATAGACATCCACATGATAATTATAATCTGATAAGGATAAGGAATACATCACTGATATTGACAGTTGTATGGAAGCAAAGATGAGGAAGCAAAAACTCCTGAGGGGGTCAGGAAAGGATCTAAAGAGGGGTCGGCAAGAAAGCTGGAATGAAGAATGACAGACGCTTGTGAGACCAAGAGGGAACAAAGCTAATGCCATATTCATATAATGAAACTATTTCATATAATGAAATAGTTGGAGAAAGAAAGATCTCGAAATGAGACTGCAATGGCAAACTGGAGTCAGGAAGTTATGCTATATTAAGTAGTTTGGATTTATGCAGGTGATGATGCAGAAGTGAACATTTTTAAAAGAGTACTGACGTGTTTAGATCTGTTTTAGATTGGCAAACTGTCTCTAAAAAGGGCTAAGCAGCCAGATGCAGTGGCTCACTTCTGTAATCCCAGCTAGTTGGGTGTCTGAGGTGGGAGGATCACTTGAGCCTAGGAGTTCAAGGCTGCAGTAAGCTATGATGGCGCCACTGCACTAAGGCCTGGATGATAGCAAGACCCTGACTCTTGAAAAAGTGAAAAAAAAAATCAATGAAAAGAGCTGAGAATGGAGTAGGGATATCGGCTTGGGAGCTAATGTCATAGTTACATAAAAGAAAACAAAGGCCTGGATAAAGGCTGAGGCAGTGGGATTAGAAAGGGGGTAACAGAGAAGGGCAGCAGAGACCTAGGGGTGAGAGGCAAAATCTTCAGCACTACTGATGCCTTCTGAGGATAACTACAGAACTTCTGGGATGAGATTCAAGCAATTCTTCAAAGTGAGGAGGATAGAATAGAGGTTTAAATGCCCTTCTGCTAAGAGTGCAGCAGGAACAGATAGATGGAGAAGGTTTTATAGCAGGAGAGCTGATAGGTGGTTACAGAGCTTTCATGTGGAACATAGGAGTGTCTACTCCTTTCCACTGACTGAGCTCCAGAGAAGCAGCCATAGTAGCATCCCTGTAAATTCTAGCCTATTGGCGGTATCAATTAATTATAAACAATTAAACTCTAAGCATTCTCTCTGCTCTACAAAGCCTCTATAATCTCAAGGGTCACAAAATGAAAGTGGCTATCATTTTCATCTTAGTATATAACCTGAACCTGGGCTAATACGGATGTCCCACCTTAGTTGAAAATCAGAGAAAATAATCTAATACCAATCAATCTTTTTTTCTCAAAAAAAAAAAAGTCTGAAAGAAAAAACGGTTTGAAGGAAAATGAGGAAGACTAGATCCAACCAAGTACACTGGATCCAGAATTCAAATTTCCCTTCCCCTGGGTGTATTAGGTTTCCAGGAAACAATATCGGGACAGATGTTTTGTTTGTTTGTTTATTTTTGAGATGGAGTTTCGCTCTTGTTGCCCAGGCTAGAGTGCAATGGCACGGTCTCTGCTCACTGCAACCTCTGCTTCCCGGGTTCAAGCGATTCTCCTGCCTCAGCCTCCTGAGTAGTTGGGATTACAGGCGCCTACTACCATGCCCGGCTAATTTTGTATTTTTAGAAGAGATGGGGTTTCACCATGTTGGCCAGGCTGGTCTAGAAATCCTGACCTCAGGTGATCCATCGGCCTCAGCCTCCCAAAGTGCTAGGATTACAGGGGTGAGCCACCGTGCCCAGCCGGGACAAATGTTTTATTAAAAATAAATATGGGCTGGGGGCAGTGGCTCACGCCTGTAATCCCAGCACTTTGGGAGGCTGAGGCGGGCAGATCACCTCAGGTCAGGAGTTCGAGACCAGCCTGGCCAACATGGTAAAACCCCATCTCTACTAAAAATACAAAACTTAGCCAGGTGGGGTGGCACAAGCCTGTAATCCCAGCTACTCAGGAGACTGAGGCAGGAGAATCATTTGAACTCAGATGGTGGAGGTTGCAGTAAGCTGAGATTACACCACTGTGTTCTAGCTTGGGCAACACAGGAGACTCTGTCTCAAATAAAAAAAAAAAAGTAAGTATCAGTGATGTTTCACATGAAACAAGCACGAAGGCATGGGAATGACATGGAAGGAAAGAAGCTGTCATACCTGGCCTGGAGATCCTTCCTGCACTGCTGCCTTTACTGCTGCCGATGCTGTCACCTCGGGTAAGGATAGAGATTCCACTGAAGCTGCTGGCTTTGGTGACAGGGGGTCGCATGCTCCGGACAGAGCCATCGGAGTCTGTGCTGCTCCAAGGTCGTGGCTCCAGGGATTTGAGTTCGCTGTCTGTGCTGCTCTGGCGGCTGCTTGAGGTGCGGCTCAGCCCTTCACGGTTCCCCCTGCAGAGACAATAGTGGTCAGAGCACCCACCCCCCCCACCACTTTAACAGAAAGGCTAGGAGATAGTTCATTTCTATTCTCTCAATAACAAAGAATGGGTAAGAATTAAAGGGAGGATGGACACTGACTTATTGTTAGTTGGCTGGCCAACCAAGAGTTGATGGGAGCAGACAGAACAAGATCCAGTACAGTAACAAAGAACACAGAGGCAAATCTGGAAGACAGTGCACTGGCAACTAATTTAATACACCAGACCGGAGGTGGATGGGAAACCATATACATGATGCTGAGATTGGCTGTGGTCTCTTCACCACCCTCTGAGGGGAATCCCACACATGCAGGAAATAATGGGGAACAGAGGGGTACCAGTTCCTTCTGAAAGTTCTTAAAAGGACTCCTAGAAATTGCTATTACTAAAAGGCAGGAGTAGCCAATGACATGGATAAATCCCACAACAGGTCTTCCACATAACACGTCTAAGCCAGCAGAGGTGCTGCTTATGGCCATCTTTCCAGGAGTTGCAAGAAGAGTATAGTGGACTAAAAGGCACTGTGGAAAACTCAGTTTGGTAGTCTAGGATTGATCCAACCTGTTTTGTGGAAATTCCATGTTACTATCTGTGAACAATTGGTTTCAGGATCTCTAAGGGATGAAGTCCTCAGCAAATATGCTCTTGGGACTCAGATGGCAAGCAGCAGGGGAGTTGACTGTGCCTAGTTGCCTTTATATTCATAATCCTATTTCCCTAACCAAAACTATTAAGAAAAGGCGTTTTCTCTTGTATTTGGCTCTGAAAACATCAGGGTTATTTTGATGTTATAATCACTGTCTACGATTATTAACAGCTATATGCCTCAAGATAGCCATGTTGGCCTGAAAACTCTGTCTTGTTGAGCTCTCACTGCTTCTTAACCAGTAATTTTTCTTTCATACCCCACATCCACAAGAACTAGTGATCTAAGAAAACCAAATGGCAACAATTACAAATATTTTGGTATGTATACCGAGGAATAATTAAGCAAAAAAATCATTGTAGTTTGGGTTCCCTCCTTTTTACCACCATCCCATCAAAAGCAAATAGAAAACCCGATTCCAATCCCATTGGCTCCAAAGGCAGTAGGCTCAGAGTTATTTCAATAGAGAAAGGTATTTTTCTTAAGGGCATTAATATTAAAGAAAACACCTTTCTTTATTAGAATACCTACTCCCAAGGTACTGTAGGAAAAAGGGGCAAAATACATGCTAGGGTCCTTCTTTTAGGTTTTAGTGAAGCCAGTCACAATGAGCTAAGAATACACTGGCACAACTGGTTAGGAACATGCTGATTCTTCTCTGCAACATAAAGAGTGAGTGAGTGAGTGTTTGTGTGTGTGTGTATGTGTGTGTGTGTAAGCACTTAAATGCTTCTCTCTATATATAGTTAGAGAATTTTTAAAAATTCCTGTTTCTCCAAAGCTTTATCCCTTTCCTTTGGAATATCAAAAGTAGAATGGGAAACAAGAAAGAAGTATAAGTTAGGGACTCTCCAGGAACAGAACCAGACCTGAAGTGAGAGACAATGCTACATCTCAATGGACAAAGGCAAGTATACTAAGATGACTCAACAAAAATCCATGTGTTTGTGGGGTACAGGGATACAGCAGTTGCAATAGATGAGGCTGCTCATTAAACAATAGAGCTTGAATTTTGCAAGACAAGTCCTAAAGGCCTTTTCCACTGAAGTCAAACACTTTGCTATCTGTTAGAGAAATCCTGCCATTTATTTTCTCTTGCTACTAAAGGTAGACAGTGAACAAGGCAACTTTAAACCAAATACCTTGGAAAACTATAGCAGCACTTTTATACTAATCCAGTTTCCCCAAGATAGTGATGACCAAACGTTCAAAATGTAGACTGCCTGATAATCTTCTGACTGACCTGGGTTAGTACACTACTCCCCTGAGACCTGGAGAATCTAAGTTGAGTCTTGGCAGGAAAAAGATCAATATTCCCTCTCTACAAATAAAAATAATTAGGGAAAGCTACCCAGATTCAATTCTGAGCACTGGACTGAGTTGTGTGTATGTTGGAGAGATGGAGGTAAAGGACAAAGAACAGTCACACCTCATATTCATGCAAAATCAGAGCCGATTAGTTTTTCCAAGCAGATTCAGTGCTGGTGAAAAGTCCAGCTTATTGGGTCTGGGGAATGGGCAGAGATGCCTGTGGAAGAGGTGGCAATAAACATCAGTAAGGCCTCACTGTGGCTTATTTGTCAACAGAGCAGATTCTTCCAAAGAACTGGGAAGTTGCCATAGTTACTGCCAATGTGGATGATGGAATTTGGTTTACAGGTATTTGTTTCACAAACATAAACTGGGCCAGAAAGGCGTAAAGCAGAGAAGATCAGTTTCTAATCATTGGCGTTCTGGACTAGTATCCAAGTAGAGGAAAACGTTATTCCCTTAAGAGCCCATGATGCTGCATTTCAGATGACCTAGATCTTTAATCAAAGCTCAGGCTGAAAACCAGTAGCTTAAAAGGAGGTCTGGAGAGGAAAGGTCTGTACCTGCTCACTACATCCTTCAAGCTATTATCTGCACAGTTTGATGTATCTGATGCTCCACAGCACTAATAAGGGCATCATTCTAACCAGTGAATCTGGATTAGGGCTCCAAATGGAACACTACTAAAAGAGGAAGGAGTGACATCTGTAGAGAGCGGTGTGGTGTAGGGACAAGAACACTAAACAAAGGATCAGCTCTGGCCGAGTACGGTGGCTTACACCTGTAATTCCAGCACTTTGGGAGGCCAAGATGGGCGGATCACCTGAGGTCAACAGTTCAAGACCAGTCTGGCCAACAAGTGAAACCCCATCTCTACTAAAAATACAAAAACTAGCTGGGTGTGCTGGCGGGTGCCTGCAATCCCAGCTACTCAGGAGGCTGAGACAGGAGATTTGCTTGAATCCAGGAGGCAGAGGTTGCAGTGAGCCAAGATCACGCCATTGCACTCCAGCCTGGGTGACGAGTGAAATTCCGTCTCAAAAAAAAAAAAAAAGGATCAGCTCAATTTTTGCTACTGTTAGCCATGTAAACTTGGCCTAGCCACTTAATCTCTCTGCTTTTGTTTTCTTAGACATAAACCAGCTGACCAAATTAGGATGTTGAGAGAACTGAATCAGATGAAGTATACTCTGGTGACTATAAAGCACTGTGCATTAATTCACACATAGGAGTTGGTTTAAAACTCCTATTTCTTACGGTTATCCTGGGATGATCTATGACCCTGAAGTGTAGACTGTGGAACAGGAATCTTGTTTTTTTTGTTTTTGTTTTTAATGTGGGGTACTCTATCTCTACTGCCACCAACAATGCAAGGCCATCTCTGTCTGGGGTTTTCAGATGGACCACAGGCAGGATAGTCTAGGAAAAAAAGAGTTCAAAGAGATGGAAAATCCTCTACCCCAAGAATGGGAAATCTCACTATCCCAGTTTCCACATGGTTTGGCTAGCTTTAGAAAGGACAACACAGGGCCGGGCGTGGTGGCTCACGCCTGTAATCCAAACACTTTGGAGGCCAAGGCGGGCGGATCACCTGAGGTCAGGAGTTCAAGACCAGCCTGACCAACATGGTGACACCCCATCTTAAAAAAAAAAAAAAAGAAAAAAAAGAAAGGACAACAGGGAAGGGACAACTAGAGCACAAGGAGTGAGATCTCAAATCTGAGTTAGTCAGATAGTCCTTATCAAGTGTAGCAGCCAGTAAGAGAGAAACCCTTTGGAAAGGGTTAGACCTGAATTCTAGTGTTAAATACTCAGGTTCTCTGTATTTTCTAGTTTTTCCATTGATAAGTTGGAAAGAATATACTTAAAATAGCTGGTAACAGAACAGACCCTAAAGTAGTGCTTCTCTTACCACTGCCGTTTATTATCCTCTGGGGTAGGACTAAGAGACTGAAATGAAAGGGAGGGTCTTATACCTGCTTTGTGGGGGAAATGGAGAACATTAAGAACTGAGGAAGTTAATAAAATGGGTTGCACCAGCGTTCAGAGTAAGTAATGAATAATCATATGAAGGACACACTTTAAGTTCATTCTAAGGCAAACAGGTCCCTTAGGTCCTTTTTGAGGTCATCTTAACATTACATTGCCTCAAAGAGAAAACTACATAGACAGAGGTATTCATATATACGTGTCTCTCTCTCTATATATATGTATTATTTTTTCCTAAAGATACAGAATACTCCCTATGCTGGGTCAGGAATAATGTCTACGCATCTCTATAGAATCAGAAAAGGTAGCCAGAAGACACCCATTCTTTTACCTTACCATAAATATATTTGAATCTTTCAAAAATGCCCAATTCCAGCAAATGTATGGGAGGAAGCTGTACCTATCCCAGACACACCTATTTGGTCCCCTTTACCACCTATTTAGGACTCAAAATGAAATCAGCAACAATAAAAATAAAGTCATTGAGCAGGAGCCATTTTTTTTTAAATGGGGAAAAATATCCAATGTTGCAAAAACCACAAATTTAATTATTCCACAAGCAGCCATGCATGGAGCAAACCCACTCTGCTGAAAAGATTACAGCAAAACAAAATAAAATTAAAAATAAAAAAGAGAGATATAGATCACACAGAGGTACCTAAAAATCTGCCTTCTCTTGTGAGAGCTAGAAGAAAAGGCTTCTTTGGAGAGTCTGTTGGTTAACATCAAAGAAAAGCATCATTACAGGATTATATTAACCTCACTGTCAAAGCTCAATGAGAAGCAGGGAACATGCTAAGTGGTACTAACCTGATGTCATTTAGATATCCGTTCTGGCCAGTCTAGGTGAGGGGGAGAAAACGGAAAATAACTTATAAGAAAACAGCATGGCATAACCGAAAAGGATGTCCATGATGCTATGAATACCCAAGGTCCTCAAACCAAAGCTCACCCCACCAACAGGGAGAAAGGGGGCAGGGACAGGATGACCCACACCCACATACCCCATCTGACTTCTCACCTTTAATGGGAAAGAGCATTTGGTGGTTTTAGCCTTCTGATAGAGTGTTTTAAAAAAGAGGCTGATAAAGGCAGGAGTGTGAAAAGGAGGAAGAGGAAAATATTAACCTAATTATTATTTCCTTTTTAGCTCTAAATTTATTGTTCTAAAGGTAAGCTGAGAATAATAATTGATGTCCTTGGTCCCAAAGAGTGTGTTCAAAGGAAGGGAAGAGGGAGACAAGAGAAAGAAACTTTGTTTTTGGAAATCATCTTCAATGGCTTTTCCATTTCTGTCTTCTACATTGGCCAAAATGAAAGACATTCTGACCTGAGACCCAAGGAGGGTGGGATATTGGGGAAGCAGGTACTTTCAGAGCCTAGAAAAAATGAGAAAATTAAAAGCCTGAAACATTCCCTTTGGGGATCATTTCCTGACAAAGCCACTGAGCTGAGTGAAGTGAGCATTGTGGTGGATTCCCAAGCTTTAGGAAAAGGTACCAAGAGTGTCCAGCTGCTGAGCAGAGTGGGCTCCATGCAGAGCAGAGCCTATGCTGGGCAGCTTTTCTAATATACAGCTCAGGCTTCAGAGAAGGCTGCAGCAGCAGCATTTCCATCCAAACACCCTTCTTGCCACTTCCTTTCTTTTTGGCCTGCCTCCTGCTCCCACCCTCAACCCCATAACTCCACCCCTAATCAGCTCCCTTTGGCCAGGCTCCTCTCCACATGGAATCTTTGGAGTATGATGGGCTTTGGCCACAGGTTCCTTGTCTAGACTTTCTAAGATTCCTGATGCTTCTACCAAAACAAGAGTTAGAAAGTGCTGAAATGAAAGTGGTAAATCTACAAGGATCTAACAAAGAATACATACGTTAGTAGAGGCTTGAAGACTAGAAATCAGGAGAAAAAAAGAGAAGAGCTAACTTTGCCTTTGTTGTGGTTGTAGGTAGATACAGTCCAGTGTTGTACATAATTAGCTCCAATACACTATTATAAATTGCCTGTGCTTTCTGAACATCTGTAGCTTTGCTAATGGATGTCATAGTGGGGCAGTCATTTCCCATGTGTAAGTGAAGCAGAGGAACACATCACACATAGTCAGCTAGGTTACAATGTCACTGGTACTTCTTAATCTAAAGAGCCCAGAGCTGAGCAAGCTATTGGGAGGTGGTTTATATGAGGGATTAAGAGCACAGACTCTGGAGCCAGGCTGAATTCAAATACCTAGCTCTTTTGCTAACTAGCAGCGTGACCTCACATGGTTGTTTAACCTTCATGTGCCTTAGTTCCACATTTATAAAATGGGGAAAATAACGTAAGCTACTTCATATGCCTAGTATAAGGACTGAGTTAATCTATATCAAGTACTGAGAACAATGCCTAAAAGATAGTAAGTGCTATATAAGTGCTTGCTACTGTTTTTTTTTTTTTTTTTTTTTTTTTTTTTATACAGAGTTTCACACTGGTTGCCGGGGCTGGAGTGCAATGGAATGATCTTGGCTTACTGCAACCTCCGCCTCCCAGGTTCAAGTGATTCTCCTGCTTCAGCCTCCCAAGCAGCTGGGTTTTACAGGCATGCACCATCACACCCGGCTAATTTTACATTTTTAGTAGAGATGGGGTTTTTCTTCATGTTGGTCAGGCTGGTCTCGAACTCCTGACCTCAGGTGATCCACCCACCTCGGCCTCCCAAAGTCCTGGGATTACGGGCGTGAGCTACCATGCCCGGCCAGTGCTTGTTACTATTATCCACCAACCTGTATCTTACACAATTTAGGTGGTCATCCCTGGCCATAGCCATATACAAATGACATCTCTCCTCTCATTCCACCCATTGGTTTGTAGGTAAAGGTAGAGAACTCTCTTTGGGCTATGGTTGAATAATTTGGAAGATGGACTTTTCTGAGTCAGAATGAAGTCTACATAATAGAAGGTAAGAAGATTCCTTCTCCTTGGACTTTGAGCCAGAAGGTGTGTTGTATATCAGTTCCCAGTGAGGATCTCTGAGACAATAGAGCAAGTACATAGAGTTGTTCAGTTTTTAGTTGGTGATAGTATTTTTCTAAACTAATGATGATGAAAAAATATATATATATTCCCCTACCCCCTTTGTGAGAAAGGGGAGAATGGGGGAATGGAAGGAGACTAGTGTTCATCTAAGTATATTCATTAAAACTGATAATCTTTTGCCAGGCACAGTGGCTCATGCCTGTGATCCCAGCACTTTAGGAGGCTGAGGCAGAAGGATCACTTGAGCCCAGGAGTTTGAGACCAGCGTGGGCAACATAGTGAGACCCCATTCTACAAAAAATAAAAAAATTAGCCAGGCGTGGTGGTGCGTACCTGCATCCCAGATACTCAGGAGGCTAAGGCAAGAGGATCGCTTGAGAGCAGGAAGTTGAGGCTGCAGTAAGCTGTGACTGTGTCACTGCACTTAAGCCTGGGTGACAAGGCGAGACCCTATCTCCAAAAAAACCAAAAAAATAAAGAAAACCCTGACCATCTTTTGACAATGAACGGAGACTGGCTTTCCCTCTTTGTTACTCATGTGCTTGTGAGATGGTGCTCATATCTGGATCCTACATTTTCTGGAGATTTGTTTCCCTCTTGCATACCCACAACCTTTACTGAATTTCTGCTATTCTTCTCTTCAATCTGGTAGGCAAACAACCAGATACAGGGTACCAAGTGTATTTGATATGGCCCACACATTTAAGAATAACGTTGCCTAAACTGATTCATGTTGGCTTTTAGCCCTAGGAGGTAGTCCTGTTGTAGGAAGCAAGGTAAGAAATATAGGAAGAAAGAGACTTCCTTTTCAGGTAGAAACTGGAGGGAATAGTGGTACTCTCTGTGCATGCAGAATGTGGAGCTCACAGAGGATGGATGCCAGACCTATGCTCTAACTATCACCAACATATCCTAAAAATGAGGCTGGTCAAACAAGATGAATGTATAGCCTGTGTGAACACTATGTCTTCCACTTAGAAGCAAAGATGCCTAAAATGGATAGAGGGAGTGAAAGAGGGTAAGCGGGAGGAGGGTTTTACTGGCAAGATTCAGACCCTGCCAAAACCATTTCTATTTTCAGTCTAGCAAATTTACCAAATTCAGCCACTCCAAGTTTTAGTTCTCTTTGTATACCATATGGCAGAATGTATTGAAAATAATACAAGTGAAAGTCTGCAGCTTCCCAATAAGCCACATTTAATTTTAGAGATCAAATCTAGGGTTGGCTGACGTTGGTTAAAACAAATAAACAAACCCAATAACATTTGTGGAGGGTTCATTCCATTCACAGTTCCAAAGATTAAGAGCTAAAAGCTATGGGCTGACAACTCTCAGATGCTACACTTACCTCTCGGGCAAATATTCTCTCTCGGACCCTTTGATATTCCTCCTCTCTCTCTTCTATTGACTTGCTCCTCCTTCCATCCTGCAATGGAACTCTGATCTAGATCGATGAGCAGAATTAAGCTAGTTAAGTTCTCCTCGTACTGCAAGCTCACTGCACACCAGCAAGGAAGAGAAACCGGGAAAGTTTATAGTTGCCATCAAAAAAATGGAAAAAAAAAAAAAAGAATAAAATTTCCAGTCCTGGAGAGGTTTCACTGGGTACATCTGACCATGCAGTTTGGGAGATCGGGTTTTCTGGATGGCTGGGGACTCTCCATCTCCCCACCCTGCCCACCCCGCAGGATCAAGAATAGCAACTATTTACAAGGACTGGGTTGCTTCCCTCTAATAATCAGGTAGCCTCTACTCAGTAAAGATCGAGAAAATAGCCCTGGGAAAAGGAACAACACTGCTTTAGAGGGAAAGCAAAGGACAGAAGGAAGCTGGAGAGGGAGAAGAAACAGGTGTTTAGCAGAGCTGAAAGTAGAGAAGGAGGTTTATAGAACTAGCACATGGCATTATTCCTTCTTTAATTACTAATGCCATGGCCTGAAGACCCAAATCACACAGCTCAGCAAAGAAGGCCTTGGTAGTGAATCCCAAGGGCGAAGCTAAACTCAAAGCCTAAACACTTTTTTCCTCATCTTAACTGTATTAACTGGAGGTGGGGAAGGGGAGAGACAAATTACAGAAATAAAGAAGAAAGACAACAGAGCAACACAAAGAGAAAGAAAAGGAGAACAGAATAGAAAGAAAGAAGGACAGAGAAAGGAAGAGAAGTAAGTACAGTGGAGGAAGGGGAGAGGCAGAGATAGACAAGGAAAAGAAGGAAATGGAGGACATAGAACCTTACATTCTCTAGAAAATGTAGTGAGGTAACTAGAAGGGACGGCTGGGCAGATCACCACCTCTGACTAGCCTACCATCTAAATCCTCATCACTATCTTCCCTCTCTTAGCCTGCAATTGGTGAACACTTTCCAGGGTAGGGTGTAATAGAGTGTCCTTTTCCATATTGCTCTTGAAGGCAAGGAGTTCCAAGGGAGAAAACTCATCAAGCGAATGTCACCAGTTTATAAAAGATTCTGACTTCCATTTCAGAGGCTTTGAAAGCTTCACATGAAGCAACTAAGGAGACTGCTGCTCTAGGCTGGCCTTCCTGACCTTTACTAATCTCCAAAAGTAGTCATAACTTCAAGAATATCAACCTTGCCTAGATTTAGTTCTCATTAGCTTCAAGAACCTAAATCCTACCAAATATCCTTTTATAAATTCTATTTCAAGAAGACACAGGACCTCAAGGAGCTATATTGTCCTCAGCCCCTAGGTAAACCAATGGCAAAGGAGAAAGAAAATAATGGGCTTTGAGGTCAGGCAGAATTTCAGCTCTGCCACCTCCCAGTAATAGAACTTTAGGCAAGTAACTTAACATCTCTTAGCCTCAGTTTTCTTATATGTAAAGTGGGGATAATAACCCCCATGGCACTGGGTTGTGAAGAGGATTAAAAGAGATAATGCATACAATGTGTTTAGAACACAGCCTAGTTCAGGGAAAACACTCCATAAGATAGTAATTATATGCTTATTATTAGCATCACAGAGAGAAAGACAGAAAAAACCCTATTATGGATCAAGCCTGAAGCTGAGAGATGAAAAGTTCACAATAGGGACAGACTCCACTTTGCCCCAATGTCCCTCTAGGCCTGAATAATTCCTGATCCACAGAAAACGGGTTTAGGAAAATGGAGAAGGGCATCAGGATGGAAAGGCTCTTTCTCATTTTTTGAAATTTTATTTGTCTTTTTGTATGTTTCTTTGTTTTCAATCAGTCCCAGCATGTTTGTCCACAATAGATAATGGCACTTTTCTCAAAAGGACTCCCTCAAATACTCAAGTAGCAAGCAGGAAAGGTCCTGGTCTCACGACCATAGAATATCCCAAGAAAACTAATTTTAACACTAGAGGTAAGATGTTATTATAGTTATTAATTAGCAAGATTCATATAGGCTCTACTCAACCACACTCTTCAAGTCTAATTCCTTTTGGGGGCCAAGCTGGATCTAAACCTTCTTCTTAGCTAACCCCCAAATAATCATTTACTATCTAAAGGGTAGGCTTGAGGTCAAAGCAGTAGTCAGGCCCATTTAAAGGGATGGGATAGGTTGTTCACTTCTTATTCCCACAGCAGTGGATCACAAAGGGAATCTGTCTGAGGTTCCCAGGATCAAATGTCAAATTAACTCACTCACCTTGGTGGAAGGAGTTGGAAAAAGATTAAGGAGTTTGCAGGAAGGGATCAGAAACACCTTTATAATTGGGTAAATTAGATCACAACTTTGCCAGTTCAAGGCTAGCCCTAAGCTAGGATAAGAGTTGAAGTGGGACAAAGTAGCTTTTTGTGGTTCCCAAAGAAATCCCTAACTATTAAAGAAAAAAAAGAATGAAACCAACAGTTGGATCAAGGCTGAGGCAGGGATCACCTTGCTTTATCCAAAATGATGTGGTGTTAGAAGTCAGTGGCAGACCCAAGGAGTTCCAGGCCAAATGAGATCACCTAGCAAACCTCAGCACCATGTCTGTCTGGGGCTAAGAAGGCGGCATCCAGTTCAACAAATATACAGTCCTCAACATTAAGCCAAAGCCAACGCAGTATAGCTCAATATACTTCTCCGTACTAAGATATTTTGAGTTTTCTCCATCCCACAAAAATTCTTCTCCCTTCCCAGTTTCTCTTACTGCAGTCTCTCTCTATAGGCCCACCCCTTTCCATTCTTCACCTGGTTATCATCTCGGTCCATACTGGCATCATCTCTCTTGAGAATGAACCTCTGCTGAAATTCTGTATTCTTCTCATCCTTGATATGTTCTGAGAACCTCTGTTCAGGGCTGAGATTTGGAAAGAAATGTGAAAGGAAAGGAGGACAAAGACCCTTTTGTTAGGAAGCAGACCTACTAGGTACAGCTCTCCTAAATTATACAACTCACATTCAGGGAATTTCTGGAGTAAGAAATCGAAAAAGTCTCATGCAGGTTTTAATGAAACCCTCAGGGTCTGTTCTTATATATCTGTAACTTCTCTTCTTCCACAGTTATATGTCTATTCCTCCATAGTTTTATCAGTGAAGTGAAGGGAGGCTAGGGCCAGACTTCAGGAAACATCAGTCCCTCTAGAATCTATCTCCAAGGCCTCAGAAAGAGTAAGAATTAATTACATAACCAACCCTCAATCCCAATCCCCTTCCCTGCAAAATACTTTTTTTTTTTCGAGATGAAGTCTTACTCTATCACCTAGGCTGGGTGGCAGTGGTGCGATCTTGGCTCACTGCAACCTCTGCTGCCTGGGTTCAAGTGATTCTCCTGCCTTGGCCTCCTGAGTAGCTGGGATTACAGGCGCCTGCCACTGTGCCCAGCTGATTTTTGTACTTTTAGTACAGATGGAGTTTCACCATCTTGGCCAGGCTGGTCTTGAACTCCTGACCTCATGATCTACCTGCCTCGCCTCCCAAAGTTCTGGGATTACAGGCGTGAGCTACCATACCTGGCCGTTTAAAAAAAATTTTTTTTAAAGTAATACAGATGGGGTCTTGCTATGTTGACCAAGCTGGTCTCGAACTCCTGGCTTCAAGCAGTCTTCCCATCTTGGCCTCCCAAAGTGCTGGGATTACAGGTGTGAGCCACCACACCCAGCCATCTGCAAGAGACATCTTAATCCTACACCTTCCTCTTCCACCCTAGCAGGTTATCCCAGGGAAGTCTTCCCAAATCGTGGTTTCCTCCCTTACATTCTTGTGTTACTAGTTTTGTTGATGATGACAGCTTTCCCAGTTTGATCAACATTGTGGTCCATCCCAAAATAGGCAGCTACCCGGTGTAATAGCATCCGGTGATATGAGGTCATCTGAGGGAACTTCTTGAACTGGTTACTAAAGGGAAACCCAGGGGGAAAAAAGTGAAATAAGACAAACAACGGCAATATCAACCAATTTTAATTTTTTAAACAAGTATCTAAAGTGGAGAGTTTCTTAGGAGAAACAGACATATTATAAGGAATACAGATGTTTACTGAATGGGAACCAAATAGGTTTCTCTCAGTTTCTTCATCTACAGTATTCTGCAGATTACTGTGACCTACTATCCTCATTAAGACTGCTAATTGCTGGGTGCGGTGGCTCACACCTGTAATCCCAGCAGTTTGAGAGGCTGAGGCGGGCAGATCACTTGAGTTCAGGAGTTCAAGACCAGCCTGGTCAACACGGCGAAACCCCGTCTCTACAAAAAATACAAAAATTAGCTGGGCATGCACCTGTAATCCCAGCTACTTGGATGGCTGAGGCACAAGAATCGCTTGAACCCAGGAGGCAGAATTGCAGTGAGCTGAGACTGCACCACTGCACTCCAGCCTAGGTGACAAAGCAAGACTCTGTCTCAAGAAAAAGACTACTTATTGGCTGGGCGCGGTGGCTCACGCCTGTAATCCTAGCACTTTGGGAGGCCGAGGTGGGTGGATCACCTGAGGTCAGGAATTCAAGACCAGCCTGGCCATCATGGTGAAACCCCATATATATATATATTTTTTCAATAAGATGGGGTTTCACCATCATGGCCAGGCTGGTCTTGAATTCCTGACCTCCGGTGATCCACCCACCTCGGCCTCCCAAAGTGCTAGGACTACAGGCGTGAGCCACCGCGCCTGGCTGGAAGACATTTAAGAATAGTAAGATCTGGGACAAAGGTGAGCTGCTGAAAAGATATAAATTATTTTTCAATTCAAATCTATGTAATAACTTATAAACTTCAGTATGTTTTCAAAAATCACACTTCAAGGGGAAAGTATCCTAAAATTAGTACCTAAGTTTATTTCCAGTACCCCCCCCACCTCTAAATATGTATTTCATGCAAGTAACTTACTTGTTGTCATTAATAAATTCCAGAATCTCCTGTTCTAATTTTAGCAGCATCATTCTGTCCCTGTTTAAAAAAGATTAAAACAAAACAAAACAAAAAGCAGCCCTCCCATAGACATTGAAAGCAGGGATTCAAAACACAACTTGTTCATTATAGAAGCTGAAAAAGGTATATATGCAAACCCAATAATGAACCATAATGCTGCTGAGCCTTACTTGCCTGTTTTACAATATTTTCAAAAAGAAAAATAACCTAAGTATACATTTTTCAGATCCTTCCTGATCAGATACTTTGTTATACCATATCAGAAATTTCATTGTTAGCAGCATATTCATATAAACACACATTATAAATCTAATCATCATTCTACATTCTATCCCATTATTTACAGAATTTTAAAGCAATTATGATTTAGCTTATGTACAAATCAATTAGTTTTTTCTTCTGTACTTTTTAACTCCTCTTAATATCACTCCCAATGTGTGCTTTTTAATCAGTGTACTCCCAAGCCTTCATATTTCCTTGTTTCTGCATTCTTGTTTCACAGAGTTTTTCCCAGTTCTGAAAACAGAAACCTCAATGTGAGAGTATTTTGAATCCCTCACAGAATATAAAACTATAGCTGAGAAAGACTGCAGGGACAGGGAGATGGGCATCCTAGATTTTAACAATGGAAAAATTCTGCGAAGCTGTTTGGCCTCTTAGAATCTTGCTATCCCCTATCCCCTTTTCCTCTTACACCCATCATGTTATTACCTTGGGTTCTTTTTCAGTGTGTTTACAAGAAATTCATGTAGGTCTATTCCAGTGGAGTCCGTATATTCCTGGCTGGAGTCTAGAACCACCACAACAAAAGAAATTTAAAATAAATGAAACTGCTTTGCATGCTGTCTAATCCTGAGCAGAAGTCCACAATCTAACCAGGAGAGATAAGAAGAGGAAAGTAAAATCAAACTTCCAGAGTTTTAACATAAAATCCAGAATGACTTTGATGTGCTAGACCCCAAAATTCCCCATCAAAATGACAAGAAAGAATCTGGGCCATAGTATTACATCAATATTACACTAAAAAGCCACCTATCATCAATAAGTATTTACTCAATGTCCTGATCAAAACACAGCAGGTTTTGTTAAGGAATATAAATTCCAGGTAAAGGCAGTCAGGGCTGAATTTTCCAGAATCTCAGTTAATATGTCCAAGTATTATTTTTTAATCCTGTTTGCCTTCTTATCATTTTTATAGACTATGTATTTTTGCTACCAGTCCAAGAGTTTAAAGACAAAGTCTAGTAATTAGAGACAAATCTGCATTCTTTCAAAAAAAAAAAAATCAGGCTGGCCTCAGTGGCTCACGCCTGTAATCCCAGCACTTTGGGAGGCTGAGGCAGGCAGATCACCTGAAGTTAGGAGTTCAAGACCAGCCTGGCCAACATAGTGAAACTAAAAATCTCTACTAAAAAAAAATTAGCCAGGTGTGGTGGCATGTGCCTGTAGTCCCAGCTACTCAGGAGACTGAGGCAGGAAAATCGCTTGAACTCAGGAGGCAGAGGTTGCAGTGAGCCAAGATTGCACCACTCCAGCCTGGGCAACAGAGGGAGACTCTCTCTCTCAAAAAAAAAAAATAATAATGAAAAGAAATACATAAAAACCACCCTAGTCATCCCGAAACCAAAATATAAATGGTATCTGGAGGATCTGCTACCAGTCATTATCAATGTCATCATTATTCCAGAACACAAGTAAAATCAGACTTGACTACATTGTCCACCTATATGAATAATGCCAATGCAGATGGAGTAGCTCTCTGTGGCATGTGAGCTCCTAAGGCAGGGTCAGTTAAAGAAGCAAAGAAAGTCACCTAGTTAGGGATCTCCTCAAGCAACCAAGTTAGCAGAACTATGAATTGATACGCCAGTAAGTCTAGCAGGTGCCAGGCTTCAGGATAAAAGTAAAGGGCACTGCCCTAGAACAGATGAGAGATGGGGAAAAGTCTTCACCTCTGGACAGCATCTTCCTTGGGATCTTTTCTTTGTTTTTGTCCTTGTCTTCCTTTTCAGAGACATCCTTTGTGGACTTTTCTTCCTCCTTGTCAGACGGGCAACTGATGTGCAACTGAATTATGTCCTGAAGGGGAAAAAAAGGATAATCAAAGGGGGAAAAGGATTTTAACTTTCTTGAAGCTCACTTGGAATCTTAAAGAAGGTAAATCTTGGGGTGGCAGCTCTCTTATAGATTAGTGTTATTTTGCTAATTAAGTTGTTTTAGTTTTGTTCCATCAAGAGGGTAGAGGAACAGCTTTTTCTGCAAGCAAGCACAGGTTACTTTATGGAGAGCTCAAGTTACACAGGCTGTTCTTGACATACGTACTGGATGGGAATGGTTCTAACCACTAGAGGGGGAGGATACATTTAAGAAAATAAGATCCAGCCCTGGGATCTCCTTGTCTGCATTATCCTAGATGGTCAAGATATGAAGACTTATAGTTCATACTCTCACTATGCTGGCTTTTTTTTTTCTATTTTAGGGTCCCCCTCCTCCCTGGCACAGGTCTGTCAGCACTGCCACTGCCACTGGAACCCGAAGCTGGGAGGGGAGAGACCATGCCCTGTTTTACTACAACGGCTTTTGTTCTGAAGTATCTTCTACCCTGAATTTCAAGTCTGATGTTGCTGTGATTGCCACACTACATTTTATCAAACAACTGCCAAGTGCAAAAGCTACACTTACTCCTGCAAATGACCTACCTGGGTTTCTAATGGCCCATCAGCAAATGGGGTGGAGGACTCCTCACATACTGCCAGGCTGCGCACCAACTTTAGCTTGGAATTAGACTGAAAAAAAAAAAAAGTTTACTTTTTTAAAATATATCTTACATATTTCTTCCCTTGGTGAACATTCTCTTGCTTACAACAGTAGACATGTACAAACTGGCTACATGGACAGATGGTAGGAAAACATTTCACTTAGCCCTCTTCTCTCTTTAGCCCCATACTCTAAGTTAAATCTCAGAACTTTATGCAAATACACAGCAACATAGCATAGTAGAAATACAATGGGGCTGAGAGCCAAAAGTCCTAGCTTCAACTCCTGGTTTTATACTTACAAGCTATGAGACCCTGAGCAAATTACTTGACTCTGTTTTTCCTTAGGAAAATGGCCATAAATACCTAAAATTACCTAAAAAGCTGTTGAGAGAATTAGATAATATATAGTATGTAAACATACATATCTTTAAATAGTGCTTAGCACACAGTAGACAATAAATGCTAAATGACTCTAAACCTCAGATGGCAAGGGTATGAAAGAAGTGTCTACGAAAAAGAGTAAAGAGAAAGACAGACCAAACATGGTGGCTCACACCTGTAAACCCAGCATTTTGGGAGGCCAAGGCAGGAGAATCACTTGAGGCCAGGAGGTTGCAGTCTGGGCAATATAGTGAGACTCTATCTCAACAATAAATTTTTTAAAAAATTAGCTGGGCATGGTGGTGCATGACTGGTCTCAGCTACTCAGGAAGCTGAGGTGGGAGAATTGCTTGAGCCTGGGAGGTTGAGGCTGCAGTGAGCTGTGATCATGCCACTGTACTCCAGCCTAGGCAACAGTGAGACCCTATCTCAAAAAAAACAGAAGAGTGAGTGAGTGAGTGAGAGAGAGAGAGAGAGAGAGAGAGAGAGAGATTGTAACACTTGGGATTTCATGCAATAAAACCTAATCTACCTGCTTTACTTCTGCTAGCTGGTGAATCCCATTCATTTCTCTCCTAGGGACCTACCCAAAGCTAAAAACTGTAGGGTGACTCATTAGAAATCTACCTAAAAACATTTATTGAGACTTAATACAATAAAACCAACTATTAGAGTAAATACCAAAGCACGAAACATGACAGGAATGCTCCAGGTAGTGCAGTACAGCGAAAAGAACCTGTGACTCTGAAGAATTAATTTCATGCCTAATTCTGCCATTTGCTACTGAATGTACTTTGTTAAGTTACTCAAGTTCTATAGCCCAAGTTTCCTCATCTGTAAAATGGAGATAATAGCTGTCTTATTTATCCCCCAAAATTTGAGAGGAACTTAAGAGCAGTAAGTAACCTCTGTTTTGAACTTTAACATCAAGCCAATCACTATGGATCAGGCCATGTAAGGCAAGCCACAGAGCCAATTTGTCGTAGTTCTTGGCCTTCTTCAAACTCAAGCCATATAGTGGCTAAGCCACTCTCCAAACTCTGTCATTATTTTTTTGGAGGAACAGGGTGGCCAACCTTAATTATTACTTTTTGTGGAAATTCTTCTCAATGTAAGAAAAATTTAATACTTTACTGCTTCCCAGCTAAATTAAAAAGCTATCACACACTAACACATGTAGTCTTCCCTGATAACTCTGCTTAAAATAATCTGTGATGTGCTAATTTTATCATATAATGATTAACAGGAAAATCCTCTTCCTTCCCCTAAAAGGTAAAACATTAGGTTGGCAGGGCACTCATGCTTGTAATCCCAGGACTTTGGGAAGCTGAGGCGGGCAGATCACTTGAAGTCACAAGTTCCAGACCAGCCTGACCAACATGGTGAAACCCCATCTCTACTAAAAATACAAAATTAGCCGGGCATGGTGGCACATGCCTGTAATCCCAGCTACCTGGGAGGCTGAGGCAGGGGAATCACTTGAACCTGGGAGGTAGAGGTTGCAGTGAGCCGAGATCAGGCCATTGCATTCCAGCCTGGGAAACAAGAGTGAAACTTTGTCTCAAAAAACAAAAGAAGAGTTTGAGACTAGCCTGGCCAACATGGTGAAGCCTCGTCTCTACTACAATTAGCCAGGCATGGTGGCAGGCACCTGCAATCCCAGCTATTCAGGAGGCTGAGGGAGGAGAATCACTTGAACCCAGGAGGTGGAGGTTGTAGTGAGCCAAGATTGCACCACTGCACTCAAGCTTAGGCAACAGAGCAAAAACATTCTGTCTCCAAAAAAAAAAAAAAAAAAAAAAGAAAAAAGAAAAAAAGAAAGAAAAATAAAACATTAGGGAAAAAGAAGCCTGTATTTTTAGGATATCCAAAAATGTTGAGTAATTTATCTTAGTGGGGCAGGATTTATCTTGAAGAAAATTCACATTTAAAAAAAGGAAGAGGAATAAAAAGACTCATATAAGTAGCCATTCTCCTAGAGAAGCTAGGAGTCAGCAGAGAAACTGGTAATTTCAGCACAACCAGTAAGGATCCAGTTCTTTCAGGCTCTGTGGAAGGCTCCAGCTGGGTAGCCTTTCAGGCATCAAATATGCATACACCCATGTATGCATATACAGTTTCCATTAGATGTGTGTATATGTACACATGTGTATGCACATTTATGCAGGTTCACAATTGGGTACAGAGTACAGGCAAGAAAACTCTGCCTACATAATCTGAAGAAACTAGACATTCATGACAAGTCCATTTGTGAAATGTATTACTAATAACATTAGAAGCTACAGAGGAAGGGCTCTCACCTTGGCTCTTTTCCTGGCATGACCATGGTTGGATGTCCGCCTCTGTTAGAAGGGAATTGGAAAATATTAAGGTGGAAGAAAATCAACATGTAAGTTAAAAACAATACATGTTTATAAAGAAAAAGCACTAACTGTAAAAACCATTACAATAACAGCCAAACTATGATGAGGACCACATGATATTGGTTTCTCCCTACAACCAACTCTAACAACTGTGACATGAAAGGGACTACAAGGCCATCTATAGTCAAATAACCATTCACCATTAAGTTAAAGAATCAGAAGATGATCTAAAGGTCCCTGGTTCGATCCCAGGTTAAAAAAGAAAGAAAAGAAAGAAAAGAAAGGAAAGAAAGAAAAGAAAAAAAAAGAATCAGAAGATGGTCAGATGTGGTGGCTCATGCCTGTAATCCCAGCACTTTGGGAGGCTGAGGTAGGCAGATCACTTGAGCTCAGGAGTCTGAGACCAGCCTGGGCAACAAGGCAAAATCCCAACTCTACCAAAAAAAAAAAAAAAAAATTAGCCAGGTGTGGTGGCATGTGCCTACAGTCCCAGGTACCTGAGGGGCTGAGGTGGGAGGATGGCTTGAGCCTGGGAAGCAGAGTTTGCAGTGAGCTGAGATCATGCAACTGCACTCCAGTCTGGGTGACAGAGCCAGACCCTGTCTCAAAAACAAAACAAAAACCATTAAAAAAAAGAGTTGGAAAACACTGATTTTGTTGGCCTCTTTCACAGACTGATAAGTTACTTTCGGACAAGCCATGGTATCCTGTTCTGATTAGGACGCTATTAGGATGCTTCTGGAAGCATCACTACCATAGCATGAAAGAGTGTTTTTTTCCCAAGCCTATTCACAGAAGCCTATTTAATCCATAACAGATATGAAATATGATCCCTAACGATCACTTCTGATAACATCTTTACAGGACAACACACACATTCATAGTTCCAACTTGAGATACCCAAAATATCTGTTCCCATAGCTGCAGAAATGGAATGAAGAGTCTTCTTCCCAAATGCCTCCCTCCCTGAGTATCAGGATACAAAGAAGGAAGCATAAAAGATAGGGATAAGACCTCCAGAGCAAAGGAGAGAGAGTGGATAAGGGGCAGGATAGAAGCTGAGGAAGATAAAGAATGAGGGCCTAAGATGGGATGAGGGAATGAACTAAGCTAATTAAGCTAATTAATAAGATTTGTAAACATCTGAGAAGTCAAAATGGGGTTTTTGGGAAGAGGTTGGATAGGGTTATATATGGGGATGAGGCACTTAGGAATTCTGAGATGTTTAGAACGGAACTCGTTGATAACTGGGGCATAGAGGGAACTGAGGCAGAGGATAGGGGAGGGGAAACAAGTCAGAGGCAGAGTACCAGCATGGCCTTAGGTAGGTGAGGATTTCTCTTTCTTGCTCTTCTTCACTAGTTAGCAAATAACACGGCCACAATGCAAAATGGAGAACTGAGAAGGTGGATGGAAAGAATAAGAAATGATGGTGGATCTGCTCAGGGCAAGATCTATTGCAGTAGGGGAACACTCATAGTCCAGAAACATGAAGCAGCATTTGTCATTACTTTTTCAAATAGGCAATACAGACACAAGGCACAAACATTAAAAAGGCATAATGGGGGTATATATAGAACAATAAGTCTTTCACAATTGTCCCCCAGATACTTGATTCTCTCCTAAATGGTCAACCAGTACTGAAGTTCTTTTGGATATACCCAGGTATCTTTTATGCATATATAAGCTTAGTGTATGTGTACACACAGGTTTTTTAAGAACCAAATATACTGGCTGGGCATGGTGGCTCACACCTGTAATCCTAGCACTTTGAGAGGCTAAGGTGGGTAGATAACCTGAAGTCAAGAGTTCAAGATTGGCCTGGCCAACATGGTGAAACCCTGTCTCTATTAAAAAATACCAAAATTAGCCAGATGTGGTGGTGTGCACCTATAATCCCAGCTACTTGGGAGGCTGAGGCAGGAGAATAGCTTGAACTTGGGAGGCAGAGGTTGTAGTGAGCTGAGACTGTGCCACTGCACTCCAGCCTGAGTGACAGAGTGAGGATCTATTTCAAAAAATAAACACATAAAAATAAAATATACATTTTAAAAAAAAAACCTAAATATATTGTACCAACTACTGAGAACCTTGTTTTTAAACTTTTTTTTCATGGGTGTCATTCTATGGAAGATCTACTCTTTTTTTTTTTTTTTTTTTTCAGATTTACCCCATTTTTTTTTTTTTTTTTAAAGATGGGCTTTCACCATGATGGCCAGGCTGGTCTTGAACTCCTGACCTCAGGTGATCCACCCACCTCGGCCTCCCAAAGTATTAGGATTACAGGCGTGAGCCACCGTGCCCGGCCTGATTTACCCCATTTTTAATGGCTACATAGGCTATACCATAACTTTACCAGTCTCTAACGTTTCACCATTTAGGATTTTTCTGACCTTTTGTTAGTATAAACAATGACCATATCATTGAATATATATAAAAATAGTGTATCTGTAGTCCATTTAAAAGTTTTTTATAAAGTATTGCTAAATTGCCCCTCAAAGTACCAATTTAGACTCTGTGCCAATTTAGACTTTTACCAACAATATATGAATGAATCTGCTTATTTCCCAGAATGGATAGTTTTAACAATCAAACATATATTAAAAGCCTAATATATACCATGTTATCATGCTAGCTACTGGAGGATATGGAGATAAAAGGCACAAACCTTGTCAAAAAGGAACTCATAATCCTGTTGGAGAAGACAGACAAACAGACAATTACAATACAGTACATTAAGTGTATTAGAGAGGTACTCATGGAGTGCAACAGGAGCAAACAGCAGAAGCATCTAATTCAGATCTAGCAACCCACAGATTCATACATTTACAGACAGTGAGTGCCTGCTATGTTCAAGGCACTGTATTAGGCCTTAGGGATACAATGGTGAGCCAAAACCGATCTAATCCTGGGCCTCATAGAGTTTACAGATCTGTGAGGAAGACAGACATTAATCAAATAATTATACTATACAGACTTCCAAAAGCTGAGTAAGGTTTTCAAAGAAGGCTTTCTAGAGAAAGATGTCATCTGGGTTGAGTTTTAAAGGATAAATAGGCATTAGACAGATGTTGGTAGGGGTGGGAGTTGGAGGAAGCCAGGATAAGAATACTAAGGTGGGCATTTCCAGGCAGAGAAAGCATGTACAAAAGCTTTCCCCAAACTTTCAGCTCCTATTTATAACAGGGACCAAGGAATCAGATAATGCTGATGCACTGGATGTCAGAGGTGATGGCTGACAGGCAGAAACTAGGTCACAATATACCATGCTGATAAATCTTACACTTGGCTTAGAGCAGTAAGACACACAGAATGTTTGAAGAGAGTTAATACAGGCAGTTCTTTATTTCACAACCATCCTTCTAAAATGATATGGTAAATTTATCAAAAGGGATTACAAGTTTAAAGGCAAAAAGCCCAACTATGAGGCCATACCACGTTGGCTATTTAAAGGATGTTCCTGGCTGGACACGCTGGCTCATGCTTGTAATCCCAGCACTTTGGGAGGCCAAGGCGGGTGGATCACCTGAGATAAGGATATCGAGACCCGCCTGGCTAACATGGTGAAACCCTGTCTCTACTAAAAATACAAAAATTAGCCGGGCGTGGTGGTAGGTGCCTATAGTCCCAGCTACTTGGGAGGCTGAGGCAGAAGATCGCTTGAACCTGGGAGGCAGAGGTTGCAGTGAGCCAAGATTGTGCCACAGCCTGGGCGACAGAACAAGACTCTTGGGGAAAAAAAAAAAGACACACCTAAGTTCAGTATGTGTTGAGGACTTGCCCATTCTAAACAGAATCTAGAACTTACATTTTATAGCATTGTTTCCATGCAAAAGATGTTCTGAATTTCACTTGCTGATCCCAAGGATATATCTCACATATCATATGTAATGAACGTCCCCTTTCCCCAAACTTTTCAGTTCCAATTCATAACAAGGACTTCTTTGAAAAGACCACTTAGATTCTTGCGGAGACTTCCAGGGTGTGAAAGTGGGGAAGGCTGGAGAAGCAGCAATGTTCTTTATTATCAGACAGAGTCTCACTCTGTCACCCAGGATGGAGTGCAGTGGCGCAATATCGGCTCACTGCAACCTCTGCCTCCCAGGTTCAAGCGATTCTCCTGCTTCAACCTCCCGAGTGGCTGGAACTACAGGGACACGCCACATGCCCAGCTCAGAGCAGAATTTTTAGTGCTGATGAAGGTGTAATTGTTATGTTGGGAAATGGATAGAGTGTTTTTTTTTTTGTGACAGAGTCTTATTCTATCGCCCAGGCTAGAGTGCAGCGGTGCGATCTCAGCTCACTGCAACCTCTGCTGCCAGATTCAAGCAATTCTCCTGCCTCAGCCTCCCGAGTAGCTGGGATTATAGGTGCCTGCCACTGTACTCAGCTATTTTTTGTATTTTTAGTAGAGACAGGGTTTCACCATCTTGGCCAGGCTGGTCTTGAACTTCTGACCTCGTGATCCAGCCGCCTTGGCCTCCCAAAGTGCTGGGATTGCAGGCATGAGCCACCACACCTGGCCAAAAGTAGAGTGCTTTTTAAGGTACTGGATCCTGGGTGGCTGACAAGACTGAACACTTTGCAGAAGAAACGTGATCTCCAGTAGATGGCAGCAGCAGCTTCACCTGCTCTACCAGCAGCAAAAGGAGTCAAGTCAGAGGGGAGGCAGGTCCCCTCTAAACCCCTGCACATTGTATTTGTATTTCCAGGTGAAGACTTTTTTTTTTTTGAGACAGAGTCTTGCTCTGTCGCCAAGGCTGGAGTGCAGTGGTGTGATCTCCACTCGATGCAACCTCCGCCTCCCGGGTTCAAGCATGTCTCCTGCCTCAGCCTCCTGAGTAGCTGGGACTGCAGGCACACACCACCACGCCAGGCTGATTTTTTGTATTTTCAGTAGAGACAGGGTTTCAGCATGTTGGCCAGGCTGGTCTCGAACTCCTAACTTCAAGTGACCAGCCCACCCAGGTCTCCCAAAGTGCTGGGATTACTGGCATTAGCTATTGTGCCCCGCCTGAAGGCCTTTAAAAAAATTTTTTTTTGAGATGGTGTCTTGCTCTGTCGCCGAGGCTGGAATGCAGTGGCGTGATCTTGGCTTATTGCAACCTCTGCTTCCTGGGTTCAAGCAATTATCCTGCCTCAGACTCCTGAGTAGCTGGGACTACAGGTGACTGCCAACATGCTCAGCGAATTTTTGTATTTTTAGTAGAGATGGGTTTAACCATGTTATCAGGATGGTCTTGATCTCTTGACCTCATGATCCACCTGCCTCAGCCTCCCCAAGTGCTGGTATTACAGGCGTGAGCCACTGTGCCCAGCCCTGAAGACATTTTTAAACCAAGTGAGTGTCCATAAGGTGGATAAAACCCATAGATGGGCTGGGTGCAGTGCCTCACGCCTGTAATCCCAGCACTTTTACAGGCTGAGGTGGGTGGATCACCTGAGGTCAGCAGTTAGTTCAAGACCAGCCTGGCCAACATGGTGAAACTCCATCTCTACTAAAAATACAAAAAATTAGCTGGACGTGGTGGTGGGCGCCTGTGATCCCAGCTACTTAGGAAGCTGAGGCAGGAGGATTGCTTTGAGTCCAGGAAGTGAGGTTGTAGCGAGCCAAAATCATGCCACTGCACTCCAGCCTGGGCAATAGGCGCAAACCTCCGTCTCAAAAAAAAAAAAAAAAAAAACCTATAGATGTCCCTTCTTTTCTGCCTAGCTTCAAAAGGTACACAAAACAGGAATTCAGAACACCATTTATAATTGACTCCTAAGAATAGAATAACTTAGACCCAAAAGTTCATTTAATTATTATCTTTCATGTAACATGACAGCACATAATGAAACATTCATCAATTATCTGTCCTGAATATTTAAAATTCATTATTTGTATCAGTGGAGGCTGGAATTACAGCTGGAACAGTGGCAGAATGTCTCCACAAACTCTGGAAGGATGGGCAGGGAATGACAACTCACATGTAATAATGGAAAGAAAAACAGCCAGGGAAGAGACTGGTGAATTGTAAGAGGAAAAAAACCATAGAAAAGCAGGCAGCCAGATAACAAAATATCTCAGAGAGCTGTCTAATTTTAATTCATTCCTTTATATTGGTGCTGTTTTAAAGAAGACAAGCCTTATGTGAATTGAATTGTCTAGAAAAATTATGCTTCACGTTTCTAGACGCTCTAAAATGTTGTTGTTCCTGCTTTTTAATCTAACTTCTTGCTAGTGTTAATGGTCTGCCTCTTGACTTATAATAAAATCAGTTTTCACCCCTGGGCATAAAGGAAAGATTTAAAGGGCTTGGGTAACAGAAGAAACCAGCAGTGACCACAGAAGAAGGACTCTAACAGGTAGATGAGAAAAGGCTCAGAGTTTGGGCTGGCCAGGCAGAAACCAAAGAACCTCCGGAGGAAGTCTGGCTATCTACTACCATCATTTCTGTATTACAGTATGAATTTGGATGAAAAACAACAATTTGGCAAACAAAGAGTGAAATTCCTTTTACTCACATTTAACAAGTGGCAAGTTCAGAGGCTATTTCTGACCCAGAAAATGCTGACTGCTTTAACACAACCAGGATATGAATTTAACACTGTGGGTAAAGCCAGGAAGCTCAAGTTTTAAAGGTGTATTGTATGAGTCATTTTATGACTTGTTAAATATGTGTTTGTATACAGTTTATTTTTTGGTACTAATTACCAAAAAAAAAGTCAAAATGCACCAAGAACCAGTGAACTAAGGCCCAAATGGATTAGGGATTTTACTCTGTCCTGTTAGGTTTCACTGTGTACTATATGACAAAAGGGGTGGTAAACAGGAGATCCAAAAAAAAAAAAAAAACAAAAGGGGAAGATTTTTTTTTGAGAGCTGAAGTTAGAGTTTTTAAAGAGAATAAATGTTTGTAAAAGTGACTGGTTCTTAAACATTTCCACTTTTATTCAGGCATAAAGAATGTTGGCTGGGCACAGTGGCTCACACTGGTAATCCCAGCATTTTGAGAGGCAAAGGCAGGGGAATCACTTGAGGCCAGGAGTTTGAGACCAGCCTGGGCAACACAGAGGACCCTGTTTCTACAAAAAAAAATTTTATTATTAGCTGGATGTGGTGGCACACACCTGTAGTCCCAGCTACTTGGGAGGCTGAGCCAGGAGGATAACTTGAACACAGGAGTTTGAGGTTACAGTGAATCATAATTATGTCACTGCACTCTAGGCTGGGTAACCCTATCTCAAAACAAAAACAAAAACAAAAACAAAAACTGTGCATATAATGAATGCACTTCCAATCCTTACCTGTGTCTCCTGACGCAAACTGGTATCTTCACATTCTTTCTCAATTTCTTCCTTACTTGGAGTCTTAGATATAAACTTGTTTCTGTTTACAGATTCTTCCACCAGGTTTTTTTCTGATTCTTTCATTATTTCCAGGGTCTCTTGAGTAGTGTTACTGTTAGACATGTTCTTCAATAGAATACAGTGGCCTCTATGGACTCCTAAAGAAACATCAAAGGCATTAAGCAGGAGGTATCTACCCATACTTAACAAATACACAAGACTTGTTGTACTTCACACAGGTACATTTTTTCCAACAGCCTTCCTATAACCCAGAAAAGAGTTCTCTAATAAATGCTGTCCCTGGGTTCATTTCTTAAAAAAAGAAAAAAGCTTTATTGAGGTAAAATTGACATACAGTAAACTACATATATTTAAAATGTATAATTTTATATTATGACACATGCATTCACCTATGAAACCATGACCCCAATCAAGACAGTGAGCACATTCATCATGCCCCAAAGTTTTCTCATGTCCCTTTATAATCTCTTCCTCCCTTCCCCACAACCCCCAGCCAACTACTGATCTGTTCTGTCACTACAGATTAGTCTGCATTTTCTAGAATTTTATATAAATGGAATCAATCATATACTGTCTGGAATCTTTCACTCAGCATAATTATTGTGAGAGTCACCAGGATTCAGTTCTAAAGTACTATGAGCTCTCTTGGCACTTTATTTTCTCCTCTTGTTCCCTACATAAATTTTCTCACATTTCCTGCTCAACCCCTTCACCCACTAGATTCTCTCCAGAAAGAACTATAAAGCTCCTATTGACTACTAGAAAGGAATACTCTCCTTTCCCAAGGAAGAACTTCCACAGGTACCACAAACCCACAACACTGTTATCAACTTCAAGCTACTCTCCCTTCAAAAAAAAGTAAAATCAGACAATGCTTAAATGGTTGTAGAATCTATAGAATAATATCTATATACACATACATACACACACACACACACACACACACACACACACACACACACATATATATATATATATATAGAGAGAGAGAGAGAGAGAGAGTCTCACTCTCTCACCTAGGCTGGGGTGCAGTGGCACAATCATAGCTCATTGCAACCTTGAACTTCTGGACTCAAGCAATCTTCTCATCTTTGCCTCCCAACTAACTAGGAATACAGGAATGTGCCCGGCTAATTTTTAATATTTTTTTTTGGTAGAGATGGGGTCCTGGTATATTGCCCAGACTGATCTTGAACTTCTGGACTCAAGTGATCCTCCCGCCTTGGCCTCCCAAAGTGTTGGGATTATAGGTGTGAGCCATTGCGTCCACCCTTAAATTCTTTCCTTTATCTTAAGCAAGCTGAAAAAGCAAGAAGAGAACTTTGTAGACATCTGTCCTTCAGAAAGATCGGGTCTCTCCCTGGAGGAGAAATCTTTACTTTGCTATACACTATTTGGATTCAGTCAATCTACTGTCTCCTGGTGATCTACAGTGCAGGGATGGCTGCTTCTTTATCACTTACTATCACTACCTGGGAAATCCTGTAAGAAGCCAACACAGTTCTCCCACCACACACTAAGAAACAGAAGTTGATACTCTATACAGATTCATGTCCTCAATTGCCCAAGTCAAACATGTTTAGCTCCAACAATAGTTTGCAGAGGTTTCTCCGTATACGTTACTGACTGTATTTCAACCCTAAAGATTTCTTTCCCTCCTTTAAAAGTAGGACTGGAAATTTTCCCAGATGTCACATCTATTTTTAGATTTGACCTCCCACAATCTTCCCTTATTTCCCAAAGAAGAACTAATTTCTGTAATTTTCTGAAAGGCCTGCTAGCCTCTGGGAAAACTGGAACAGGATTATCTCACTATTTATGAAATAGTCTTAATTGTTATATAGTTGCTCCCTATAATAAATTATGAACTGCTTCAATCTTGATCCTAAATCAGTCTTAAGAGTCACAGAAAAATTAAGTTTACTTCTTTTATCACGATAAGCCTTCACTATTTTTCTCTTTTCCAAGCTTAAATAGCCTCAAATTTCTTTTTTCCACCCAACAAAGTTCCTTTGTGTCTCACTTGTCCCTTCCAAAACCAGTCACAAAAAGGAAACAGAATTACCACAATTAATTTAACTAATTACTATCCATCTCCCAGTGCTTGGGGATAAGGTCTCCTTCCCTGATGATCATGTGTCCTTAGCTTGAGCAATTCACCTTCCTTGGCCTCCCAAAGTGCTCTGATTGTAGGCGTGAGCCACCATGCCCAGCCAACTGACTAAATTCTTAAAAGTGGGTAGTTAAATCAGTCTGTTTTATGGGTATCTGTAAGAACCTAAAATTTAAATCTTCCTGTTTCTCCAGTGAATGAAGCCATGTGACTCCGTAAAGCTTGAGGTTGAATATATGACCATATTCTACAGATGAAAAATCATTTTTTGTTTGAGTTCATGGTGTTTTGTCTTGAGAACAGTGCTTGGACACTGAAATTATTCCAGGTATCCAAATGGTTGATCTTTTCCTGACCCACATGTGAAGGAGAGTTGCAAAGTTGTCATTCTGATTTGAGGAAAATATACCCGTTTGGTAATTAAGGCCCATCCTTGAAAAAGAAATAAACCACTGCTGTTCCTTGCACTGTAGCTCAGGCCTGTAATCCTAGCACTTTGGGAGGCCAAAGCAGGTGGATCACTTAAACTCAGGAATTTGAGACCAGCCTGGGCAACATGGCAAACCCTGTCTCTAAAAGTAATAGAAAAATTAGGCTGGGTGCAATGGCTCACACCTGTAATCTCAGCACTTTGGGAGGCCAAGGTGGGAAGATCACCTGAGGTCAGGAGTTCGAGACAAGCCTGGGAAACACGGCAAACCCCATCTCTACCAAAACTACAAAAAATTAGCCGGGCCTGTGGTCCTAGCTACTTAGGAGGCCGAGGTGGGAGGATGGCTTGAGCCTGGGAGGCAGACTTTACAGTGAGTACATTCCACTGTACTCCAGTTTGGACAACAGAGTGAGACCTGTCTCAAAAAAAATTTAGTCAGTCATTCTACTGAGACCACAGGCCTCTTGAAGAGCTGTATAAAACAAAGTATTGTTACACTGAGAAAAAGGAAGCAGCAGAGGGAAGGGCAGCTCCCCAGATTTCCCTGTTCTTCCACACTCATTAATCTCACCCAGATTTCTTTTGGCACTTGACTTCCCCTAAGGACACATTATCAGGGAAGGATACCTTATCCCCAAGCCCTGGGAGATAGATAGTAATTAGTTAAACCACTTGTGGTAATTCTGTTTCCTTTTTGTGACTGGTTTTGGGAGGGGCAAGTGAGACACAAAGGAACTCTGTTGGGTGGAAAAGGTTTCCTACTTTATTAAAATTTTTTTTTAAAGCCACTGGAAGAAACAGGTAGGAACCAAAGGTGATCTTGTATGCAGATGATACCTGAACTGTGGCAGCACCCTGCCAACACATGGAAGATGGGGGAGCAGAGAAAATAAGGCTGCATCCATCCTTTTTTTTTTTTTTTTTTTTTGAGACAGAGTCTCACCATATCACCCAGGGGTTAGAGTGCAGTGGTGCAATCTTGGGTCACTGCAACCTCCACCTCCCAGGTTCAAGTGATTCTCCTGCCTCATCCTCCTGGGTAGCTGGGATTACAGGGTTGCACCACCAAACCCAACTAATTTTTTTTGTTAAAGATGAAGTCTCACTTTGTTGCCCAGGTTGGAGTACAGTGGCACAATCTCAGCTCACTGCAACCTCTGCCTCCTGGGTTCAAGTGATTCTCCTACCTCAGCCTCCTGAGTAGCTGGGATTACAGGCGCACACCACACCACACTTGGCTAATTTTTATATTTTCAGCAGTAGAGATGGGGTTTTGCCATGTTGGCCAGGCTGGTCTTGAACTCCTAACCTCAGGTGATCTATCCACATCAGCCTCCCAAAATGTTGAGATTGCAGGCATGAGCCATTGCACCCAGCCTGGTCTTGAACTCCTGACCTCAGGTGATCTGCCTGCCTCAGCCTCCCAAAGTGCTGGGATTACAGACATGAACCACCTCACCCAGGGTTTTTCTTAGACAGGGTCTCAGTCTGTCACCTAGGCTGGAGTGCACTGGCATGATCACAGCTCACTGCAGCCTCAACCTCTGGGACTCAGGTGATCCATCCACCTTATCCTTCTGAGTAGCTGGGATTACAGGCACCCACTGCCATGCACGGCTAATTTTTGTATTTGTAGTAGAGATGAGGTTTTGCCATGTCGCCCAGGCTGCTCTTGAACACCTGGGCTCAAGGAATCCACCTGCCTTACCTCCCAAAGTGCTAGGATTAAAGCCACCATGCCTGGCTGGAGCCTGCATCCTGTATGCTGTGATTAGACAATAATTAGTCAATTTGGACTCTCCCTATCTCTGGACTTCCTGATATGTGAAGTCATAAATCCTCTTATCATTTAAGCTATTCTGAGTTGAGTTTTTATATCAGAATCTTGGGAAACAATTTAAAAAAAAAAAAGTGTATTAAGAGAGAAATGGGCCAGGTGCTCACACCTGTAATCCCAGTACTTTGGGAGGCTGAGACAGGCAGATCATGAGGTCAGGAGTTCGAGACCAGCCTGGCCAGCATACTGAAACCCCATCTCTACTAAAAATACCAAAAAATTATTAGCTGCATGTGGTGGCAGGCACCTGTAATCCCAGCTACTCAGGAGGCTGAGGCAGGAGAACTGCTTGAACCCAAGGCAGAAGTTGCAGTGAGCCGGGATCACACCATTGCACTCTAGCCTGAGCAACAGAGTGAGGCTCTGTCTCTTAAAAAAAAAAAAAAGAGGAAAACAAAAAGAGAGGAATGGCTGGGCAAGGTGGCTCATGCCTGTAATCCTAGCACTTTGGGAAGCCGAGGTGGACAGTTCACGTGAGGTCAGGAGTTCGAGACCAGCCTGGCTAATATGGTGAAACCCCGTCTGTACAAAAATTAGCTGGGCGTGGTGGTGCCCATCTGTAATTCCAGCTATTTGGAAGGCTGAGGCAGGAGAATCACTTGAACCCGGGAGACGGAGTTTGCAGTGAGCCGAGATTGTGACATAGCACTCCAATCTGGGCAACAGGGAGAGACTCTGTCTCAAAAAAAAAAGAGAGAGAGGAACTACCCAGACCAGACAGAGAAGTCCAGCTCTTAAAATGATCCTATTATATCTGTATTATTACTATAATCACCATTTTACAGACAAGTAAACGGAGGCACACAGACGTTAAATAGTTTGCTTAAAAGGGCACACAACTGGTAATATGGCAGATCCAGGGTCCGTCCTCCCTCCCTTCCTCTCCCTTCCTCCCTTCCCCTCCCTTCCCCTCCCTTCCTCTCTCTCTTTCTCTCTCTATCCCAGGATGTAGTGCAGTGGTGCAATCTCGGCTCACTGCAACCTCCCTGGGTCCCAGTTTAAGCAATTCTCCTGCCTCAGCCTACTGAGTAGCTGGGATTATGGGGTGCACCACCATGCCCAACTAATTTTTGTATTTTTAGTAGAGATAGGGTTTCACCATATTGGCCAGGCTAGTCTCGAACTCCTGACCTCGTGATCCGCCAGCCTTGGCCTCCCAAAGTGCTAGGATTACAATCATGAACCACTGCACCCAGCCGCTTTCTTAAACTTTATACAATCCTGCCTCTAACTAAGGGAAGAGATGGTCAAAGATCAGAAAGGAAAGTTTACCAAAGACCCAAAGGAATCATGGAATCTCACTGAAAGGATACTTAGAAGCTTTCTCATTCAGCTTCATTTTTTTTTTTTTTTTTTGAGACAGTTTCATTCTTGTTACCCAGGCTGAAGTGCAATGGCACGAACACAGCTCACCGCAACCACCGCCACCTGGGTTCAAGCAATTCTCCTGCCTCAGCCTCCCAAGTAGCTGGGACTACAGGCGTGCGCCACCATGCCCAGCTAATTTTTGTATTTTTAGTAGAGACAGGGTTTCACCATGTTGACCAGGACGGTCTCGATCTCTTGACCTCGTGATCCACCCGCCTTGGCCTCCCAAAGTGCTGGGATTATAGGCGTAAGCCACCGCACCTGGCCTCAGCTCCATTTTTATTTTATTTTATGTATTTATTTATTCTGAGATGGAGTCTCCCTCTGTCGCCCAGGCTGGAGTGCAGTGGCATGACCTTGGCTCACTGCAACCTCCGCCTCCCAGGTTCAAGTGATTTCTGGCTAATTTTTGTATTTTTAGTAGAGATGGGGTTTCACCATATTGTCCAGGCTGGTCTCGAACTCCTGATCTCAAGTGATCTGCCCACCTGAGCCTCCCAAAGTGGTAGGATTATAGGCGTGGGCCACCACGCCAGGCCTTAGCTCCATTTTTCTACATCTATAGTCCTCCATAATTAGGTTGTTGACTCATTAGCAACTCTGAAAAATGTCCCTGCTTGTATACCTCTTAGTGAAGGGAAAGTCTTCACCTCCAGAAACAAACCATTTCTTTTTGGAACACTTTCCTTTTACAGAGGCAAAATTTGCCTCTTTGGTACTTCCTCCCACTGGCCCCTGTTTAGCCTTCTGTGCGAGTCATAAAGAACGAGCTTAATCTTGCTTCCACATCATCCCTTTATAAAAGAAAACTTTACCTTATTTCCCTCTCTAAACATTCCCAGCTTCTTTAAGTCAGGCTTTCGAATCACATGGCTTTAAGTCTCCTTTTTTTTTTTCTATATATATATATATATATATATATATATATATTTAAGACAGGGTTTCACCATGTTGGTCAGGCTGGTCTTGAACTCCTGATCTCAGCTGATCCGCCCACCTTAGCCTCCAAAGTGCTTGGATTACAGGCGTGAGCCACCACGCCCGGCCAACTCTCCTTACCATTTTGCTTCTAGGATAAAAGAAACTGCCCTGAAGTAGACAGAGGTAGTAATGAGGCGTCACACTGTTACTAATCCAGAGTTAATATCCACTGGAAGATAAACTAAGCATAAAACCATATTTCTTAGGCTGAGGCTCTCTTTTGCTTCACAAAATAACCTTTAGTTAAGTCATTTCCAGTCTTTTCATCCAATGCAGAAGGCTCTCCTTACTCTTGGGGCATAAAGATTCCTGGAAACAATTTTTTTCTGGGCCAAAACAAAAGCAAAAGTTGCAGCTGAGGTAAAGACAATTTACTAACTTTAAAAAGCCTTAAACAGCTAAAATAAAGCCAGTAGTAGGTTAAAAGGCATAGAAGTAATTCCACTCTTAATAGTTTATTTGGTATAGAGAGGAAATTAAGGGTTTGGGAGGCTTTTGCTGGGAGAAGAAAGGAACTATTTTTGTATGTAATGGTGACTAGAACAAAGCAGACATTAGGCTCCCAGGAGGACCTAGATGTGTGCTTCCCTACAACCTATTTGTGTACAGTGTACATTTCATCCAGGCAAATAGCACAATTTCAAAGGCAGGATGTCTCCTGAGGATACTAGTAGCTCAAAGCTGCACAGAGAGGACTATGAGATGTGTGGGGGACAGGAGGAGGAGAGAAGAAATAGTGTAATACAGTGGAGGATGATTGGAAACCAAGATAGGGCAATATTTTTCAGGGAGAATACTGCATATTCCTTATAAATTGTTTTGACTTCCAGAACACAGTAAGATTATATATCCTTCCATCAATTTGTAAACAACTTTCTAGGCACTGAGCCAAAAGGAATATGTTATATAGGGAACATTCAGAGACAGAAAAATAATTTCATTTTCTCCTTTTTAATCTATGGCCAAGTAGAGAGAATGCAAGCAAAACAATGAAATCTAGGTGCTAAAAATTCTGGTCTACCCTCTGACAAATTCCCTGGGAAGTTTTCCAGTCATATACTAATTTGTGTATCAATAGTAAGTTACTCTCAATTGATACATTTAAAAAAAAGTTTAAAATCTCGGGGCTCAGGAGAATGGATAAATAAATCTAACATTACTTTATTAAAATAAAAAAAAAGATTGAACTATAGGCTGAGTATCCCTAATGAGAAAATCTGAAATCTGAAAGAGTCTAAAATACAAAGCTTTTGAGTACCAATATGATGCTCAAAGGAAGTACATAGGAACATTTCCAGTTTTGGGTTTTTGGATTACAGATGCTCAACTGTAATATTCCAAAATCCAAAAAAAAATCCAAAATCCAAAAAATCTGAAATCTGAAATACAGAAAGTCCCAAGGATTTTGGATAAAAGATACTCAACCTATACTGTACAAACTGAGACACACAAAAACATGGATGGGGCCAGGCATGGTGGTGGCTAACGCCTGTAATCCTAACACTTTGGGAGGCCGGGGCAGGTGGATCGCCTGAGGTCAGGAGTTTAAGACCAGCCTGACCAACATGGTAAAACCCTATCTCTACTAAAAATTAGCCGGGCATAGTAGTGCATTCCTGTAATCCCGGCTACTCAGGAGGCTGAGGCAGGAGAATCGCCTGAACCCAGGAGGCGGAGGTTGCAGTGAGCCGAGATCACGAACTCCAGGCTGGGCAACAAAAGCGAAACTCTGTCCAGGGGTAGGGGGGAGGAACATGGATGGATCTCAAAACTACTATGATAAATGGAAAAAAGCAGACTCTCCTCCCCACCCCCTGCCATCAGAACACATACTATATATGTCCATTTATATGAAGCTCAAGAACAAGCAAAACTAACCTACAGTGATCAAAATAAGAAAATGGTTGCTCAGGAGTTGAGGGATAAATACTGACTGAAAGAGAAAGAAAGGAACCTCCAGTAGTAATGGAAATACTCAGTTTTATTTGAGGCAGTGGTTATATGAGTGAATACAATTGTCAAAACTCATTAACTAGGCCAGGCTTTGTGGCTCACACCTGTAATCCCAGCACTTTGGGAGGCCAAGGCGGGTGGATCACGAGGTCAGGAGTTCAAGACCAGCCTTTGGCCAATATTGTGAAACCCCGTCTCTACTAAAAAACACAAAAATTAGCCAGGTGTGGTAGTACACACCTGTAGTCCCAGCTACTAAGTGGCCCGAGCCTGTAGTCACAGCTACTTGGGAGGCTGAGGCAGGAAAATCGCTTGAATCTGGGAGGCAGAGGTTGCAGTGAGCCGAGATTGGGCCACTGCACTCCAGCCTAGGTGACAGAGTGGGACTCTGTCTCAAAACAACAACAACAAAAACCTCATTAACTGTTAAAAACTCAATGGTTAAGATCTGTGCATTATTATACATTATTTAACTACACCAAAAAACAAACAAACAAAAATATTCCTTTAAGAATCAAACAGTGGGAACAAAACATCCACAGGGTTTAAGTGGTAGATTAAAAACAAAACAAAACAGTCTAGGTGCTCCTGTGTCACAGCCTTTTCTTCCATTCTTTGACAATGGAAATTAGGAGAAAAGGAAAAGGTGCATGATGTACTGAGGTTTATTAAGCATGATTATGAGTCTGGTGCTTTATGTACTTCAACTCACATCCACCAAATGCAGCTAAGCAACCTGATCAAGATTCCATCACTAAGTGGCAGAAACAGACCAGAACCTTCATGTTGTCTGATTCCAAAGTCTACATTCTTTCTTGACTTTTCTTTATTATTGTTATTTTGCTTTTATTTATTATTTAATCCTAACACAGCTCTTTGTTAGGGTATTTTCCAGTTGTAGAAACCAAAGCTCAGAGAAATCCAAAAACTTTCCCAAGTCAATACAAGAGAGGCAATGGTAGGATTCCAACCTAGCTGTGTCTGGTCCCAAAGTTTAAGTCCTAGGTGTTCCAGGGTGGCTGGTCATTCAGAAGCGTCTGGGGTGTCGAGTGTGGGATGGTTGCCTAGATCTGAGGCCTCTGAATATCAGTGAGAGGACATATTTTTGAATTCAAAAATTAGACTTGTAAATTCTCATCTTTCCCCTCAACCTGGGCCCACCCCTCATGACTTTGATTTGTTTTACAGTTTATTGAGATAATCTTACTCGATATTCTCAAGGTATAAAGTATTATCTCCATTTTATAAAAAAAGATACCAACACTCAGAAATATTAAGTAAATTGTCGAGGGCCATACACTACATGCAAAGAGCCAGAAATCAAACCCAGGTCTACTTGGTTCCAAAATTCCATGTTCTTTCCACTACAGTGCCAAAACAAAGGAAAACAAAACAAAACAAAAAACAGTATAACTGCATGCCTGAAGAGGTAAATGTCTAACAGCCCTTTGGAAAAGGATAGGAAGGAAGGTCCTATTGGGTTATAAGAGATAAGAGTCCAACTCTTCATTCTTTTCAAAAAGAAAAAGTACTGAGGCAGGCGGATCACCTGAGGCCGGGAGTTCGAGAGCAGCCTGACCAACATGGTGAAACCCTGTCTCTAAAAAAAAAAAAGAAAAGAAAAAGAAAAAGTAGAATATACTTATGGGAATAGAGTGTAAAGTACTTATGAAACATATAAAGCTATAGGTATATGACGGTCACCAAGCCCTTTAAGGACTGCAGAAGTAACTGTCATAGGCTTTGCTAGTACTAACAATAACAATAACAGCAAAAATAACAATAATAACAATAGTTGTGCCAATTTTCCAAATCAGGGAAGCATGAAAATCATTCTGTTATTTATTTATTTATTTATTTAAGATGAAGTTTCACTCTTGTTGCCCCAAGCTGGAGTGCAATGGCTTGATCTTGGTTCACTGCAACCTCTACCTCCCAGGTTATAGCAATTCCCTTGTCTCAGCCTCCTGAGTAGCTGGGAATGTGGGCACGAGCCACCACACCTGGCTAATTTTTTGTATTTTTAGTAGAGATGGGGTTTCACCATGTTGGCCAGGCTGGTCTCGAACTCCTGACCTCAGGTGATCCACCCACCTCGGACTCCCAAAGTGCTGGGATTACAGGTGTAACCTACTGCACCAGCCTGAAAATCATTCTGTTCCATAACTACAAAAGGATTCACTGGTGTGTAAGGAAACCCACAGGAGCTGGCTGGTGTCCAGAGCAATTCCTTAGGCAAAGTAAAGAGAGAAACAAGATTAAAATGTTCTGGACATGTACCTTCTTTCTTTGCTCAATATCTGTTATGGCTGTACTTGCCTTAAAATGAGAATTGTAGGTGCTCTGATCAATGAAGTAAAGTGTTGGTTTGGCCCTGTAATAGTTTTTGTCAGCTTCTCTACATTCTTGCCCAAAAATGCCCTTTTTACATCCTAAAGTGAAACAGAACAAACAGCCTCCTCTTTCAAACAAAGAGGAGCAGAGGGTCCTTCCTCTCTACTGCTTCCATTTTCTCTACCTTTATCAAAGTAATGCCACTATGCAGAAAGCATCACAGAATCTTAGGGATGAAAAGACCCTGAAAGTTCACAGAGTCTTTTCCCATCCCTTTGTGAAACTGTTTCCAACTCAACCCAGAGAAGACATCTGAAAAAGAAAAAAGAATCACAATTTATCTACATTCATGGCACTCTCAGGATGCCTTCTGTTGCTAAATTAAATGCCAGGCAACTAAGTCTATTCTGCCATAACTGATGACCTTAGAAGTCAATACCACCACCACCTCTCTCTCTTTCTCTCTCTGTCTTTCTGTATTAAAACAATCTTTCTTTCTTTTCTCTCTTTCCCTTTTCTTTATTTCTTTCTTTCATGCTATGGTGCAATCTCAGCACACCACAACCTCCGCCTCCCAGGTTCAAGCCATTCTCCTGCCTCAGCCTCCCTGGTAGCTGGCATTACAGGTGTGTACCACCTGGCTAATTTTGTATTTTAGTAGAGACAGGGTTTCACCATGTTGGCCAGGCTGGTCTTGAACTTCTGACCAGGTGATCCACCCGCCTCAGTCTCCCAAAGTGCTGGGATTACAGGCATGAGCCACTGCGCCTGGCTTTCAAAATCTAACATCAAATGTGAAATTGGCCAGATAAATTAGGTAACAATCTGATTTCAAAGAAAAAACTGGAAATCTGTAATAATCATTAGTCCGCAAGCCTCTGCTGCAAAGGAGAAACTGCTACTTATTCTCCAATATCCAATCATCTGTTTTGTAACAGAGCTGCTGATTTTAAGCTGGGGCACACAGCTGCCTAGGGAAAGCTACACATATCCTAATCTCCATGTACTAAATGAGTACATAAGTTACAGTCCATGAGATATAAAAAGTAGTGTTACGGGCTGAACACGACATCCCCTACTCAGTTCCTGTGTTAAAGTCCTAACCCCCACTACCTCAGAATGTGACTGTATTTGGAGACAGGGTCTTTAAAGAGGTAATTCAGTTAAATGATGAGGTTAGGGTTAGCCCTAATCCAATCTATTGTCCTTATAAGAAGAGGAAATCTGGACACAGAGGTACACCAGAGGCATGGTGCATACAGAGAAAAGATCATGTGAGGATGGCTAGAAGGTGACCATCTGGAAGCCACGGAGGCTTCAGGAGAAACCTAATCTTGATCTTGGGCTTCTAGCCTCCAAAACGGCAAGAAAATACATTTATATTGTTTAAGCCACCTAGCCATGTACTCTTTTGTTATGGCAGCCCTAGCAAACAAATACAAGTAGTAAATACAACTTTCATAAAGTGTCTTTTTTTTTTTTTTTTTTTTTTTAAGATGGGGTTACACCATGGTGGCCAGGCTGGTCTTGAACTCCTGACCTCAGGTGATCCACCCACCTCGGCTTCTCAGAGTGCTAGGATTACAGGCATATCTTTTGCGTGTGTGTGTGAAACAAGAGTCTTGCTCTGTCGCCCAGGCTGGAGTGCAGTGGTGTGATCACGGCTCACTGCAACCTCCATCTCTCGGGTTCAAGAGATTATCCTGCCTCAGCCTCCTGAGTAGCTGGGATTACAGGTGCACATCACCACGAGTGGCTTATTTTTGTAGTTTTAATAGAGATGGGGTTTCACCATATTGGCCAGGCTGGCCATGAAGTATCTTTAAAGGAAGTGGGCAGACCTTCACTCATCCCTAATTCCTTCTGGCTTGAAAGCTAGCACTCCAGCAGCCATTTGGATCCTGAGATGATACCAGGGTAGAAATGATAGACATAGATACCTAGGCCCCTGATTAGATCAGTCCTGGACTGACCACCTCTGGGGTGCTGTTTTTTCTTTTCCTAAAACAGAGGGTCTCGCTTTGCTACCCCTTCTGGAGAGCAGTGGTGTGATCATAGCTCACTGAAGCCTCGACCTCAGGCTGAAACCATCTTCCCACCTCAGCCTCCCAAGTAGCTGGGACCACAGGCATGCACAACCACCCCCAGCTAATTTTTATTTCTTTTTCATAGAGATGGGGGTTTCCCTGTGTTGCTTGGGGTTTCACTATGTTGGGCAGGTCTTGAACTCCTGACCTCAGCTGATCCACCTTGAATTCCTCAAGCAATCCTGCCACCTCAGCCTCCCAAAGTGCTGGATTACAAGTGTGAGCCACTTGCCTTGTCTCTTTTTTTTTCCTAAACAAATTGAAGGTTTGTGGCAACCCTGTGTCAAGCAAGTCTATCGGCACCATTTTACCAACAGCATGTGTTCACTTCATGTCTCTGTGTCAAATTTTGGTAATTCTTGTAATAATTCAAACTTTTTTCTTATTTTTGTATGTGTTATTGTGATCTGTGATTATGATCTTTGATGTCACTACTGTAAATTGTTTTGGGGGACCATGAACTGCGGCCATGTAAAACTGAACTTAATCAATAAATGTATGTGTTCTGACTCCTCTACTAACCAACTGTTCCCCTATCTCTCTCCCTCTCCTCAGCCCTCCCTATTCCCTGAGATGCAACAATATTGAAATTAGGCCAACTAATAACTCTACAGTGGCCTCTAAGTAAGCGTTCAAGTGAAAGGAAGAGTCACACATCTCTTACTTTAAATCAAAAGCTAGAAATTACACTTAGTGAGGAAGGCATGTTGAAAGCCAAGACAGACCAAAAGCTAGGACTCTTGAGCCAAGCACTTAGCCAACTGGTGAATGCAAAGGAAAAGTTCTTGAAATTAAAAGTGCTACCACAGAGAACACAAATGATAAGAAAGTCAAACAGCCGTATTGCTGACATGGAGAAAGTCTGAGTGGTCAGGACAGAAGATCAAATCAGCTACAACATTCTCTTAAACCAAAATCAAATCTAGACTAAGTCCCTAACCCTCTTCAATCCTATGAAGGCTGAGAAAGATAAGGAAGCTGCAGAAGAAAAGTTTGCAGCTAGCAGAGGTTGGTTAATGAGGTTTAAGGAAAGAAGTTGTTTTCATAACCTAAAGGTGCAAGGAGAAGCAGCAAGTGCTGTTGTAGAAACTGTAGCAAATTATATAGAAGACCTAGTTAAGAATATTGATAAAGTTGGCAATGTAGACAAACGAGCCTTTTATTGGAAGGAGATGCCATCTTTCATAGCTAGAGAGGAAAAGTCAATATTTCATTTCGGTGCTTCAAAGGACAGGCTGACTGATTCTCCTGTTAGGATCTAACGCAGCTGTTGACTTTAAGTTGAAGCCAATATTCATTTACCATTCTGAAAATCCTATGGCCTTAAGAATTATGCCAAATCGACTCTGCCTATGCTCTAAAAATAGAACAACAAAGCCTGGATGACAGCGCATCTGTTTATATAGCATAGCTTACTCAATATTTTAAGCCCACTGTTGAGATATACTGCTCAAAAAAAGAAAAGATTCCTTTCGAAGTATTACTGCTCATTGATAATGCACCTAATTACCCAAGAGCTAAGATCCATATGTACAAGGAAATTAATGTTATTTTCAGGCCTGCTAACACAACATCTCTTATTCTGAAGCCCATGGATCAAGGAATCATTTAGACTTTCAAGTCTCATTTTTTTAAGAAATAAATTTTGTAGGGCTGGATGTGGTGGTTGACACCTGTAATCCCAGTACTTTAAGAGGCTGAGGCAGGCGGATCACCTGAGGTCAGGAGTTCGAGACCAGCCTGACCAACATGGTGAAAGCTTGTGTCTACTAAAAATACAAAAATTAGCCAGGAAGTGGGAGCCTATAATCCCAACTATTCCAGAGACTGAGGCAGAAGAGTCGCTTGAACCCAGAAGGTGGAGGTTGCAATGAGCCGAGATTGCACCATTGTACTCCAGCCTGGGTGACAGAGCAAGACTCTGTCTCAAAAAAAAAAAAAAAAAAAAATACATTTTGTAAGGCTATAGCTGCCATAGACACTGACTTCTCTATGGATCCGGACAAAGTAAATTGAAAACCTGGAAAGGACTCACCATTCTAGGTGCCATTAAAAACATTTGTGATTCACGGGAAGAGGTCGAAATATCAACATGAACAGGAGTTTAAAAGAAGTTGATTCTAACTCTTCCAGAAGACTTTAAGGGGTTCAAGACTTTAGTGGAAGTATCTGCAGATGGGGTAGAAATAGCCAGAAAACTAGAATTAGAAGTGGAGCCTGAAGATGTGACTGAATTGCTGCAATCTCATGGTAAAACTTGAATGGATGAGGGGTTGTTTCTTATGGATGAGAAAAAAGTAGTTTCTTGAGATGGAATCTACTCTTGGTGAAGATGCTATGAACACTGCTGTAATGACAACAAAGAATCTAGAATATAACATAAACTAAGTTGATAAAGCAGTGGCAGGGTTTGAAAGGACTGACCCCAATTTCGAAAGACATTCAACTGTGGATAACATGCTATCAAACAGCACCGTATGCTCTAGAGAAATCTTTCATGAAAGGAATAGTCAATTCGGTAAATTCATCACTATCTTTTTTTTTTTTTTTTAATTTTTAGAAAAAAGACAGGGTTTCTCCATGTTGTTCAGGCTGTTCTTGAACTCCTGACCTCAGGAGATCCACCCACCTCAGCCTCCCAAAGTGCTGAGATTACAAGCATGAGCCACCGCACCCAGGCTCTTCTTTTTTTTAGATGGAGTTTCGCTCTTGTTGCCCAGGCTGGAGTGCAATGGTGTGATCTTGGCTCACTGCAACCTCTGCCTCCCAGGTTCAAATGATTCTTCTGCCTCAGCCTCCCGAGTAGCTGGGATTACAGGCACGTACCACCACGCCCAGCTAATTTTTTTGTATTTTTAGTAGAGATGGAGTTTCTCTATGTTGGTCAGGCTGGTCTCAAACTCCCAATCTCAGGTGATCTGCTCACCTTAGCCTCCCAAAGTGCTGGGATTATAGACATAAGTGAGTCACCATGCCAGGCCTTTTTTTTCTTTTTTTCTTTTGAGGTAAGGTCTTGTTCTGTCACCCAGGCTGGAGTGCAGTGGCGTGATCATCCAACTCACTGCAGCCTCAAACTCCCAGGCTCAGGAAATCCTCCCGCCTAAATCTCCCAAGTAGCTGGGCCTAAAGGCAAGTGTGGCTAATTTTTGTATTTTTTTGTAGAGACAGGGTTTTGCTGTGTTGCCCAGGCTGGTCTTGAACTACTGAGCTCAAGTTATCTGCCTGCCTCTGCCTCTCAAAGTGCTGGGATTACTGGTGTAGGCCATCCACTCTAGGCCAGTTGTCTTATCTTAAGAAATTGCCACAGTTGGCTGGGCACAGTAGCTCACGCCTGTAATCCCAGTACTTTGGGAGGCCGAGGTGAGATCACCTGAGGTCGGGAGTTCGAGACCAGCCTGACCAACATGGAAAAACCCTGTCTCTTTAAAAAAAAAAAAAAAGAAAAGAAAAAGAAAGACATTGCCACAGCCACCCCAATCTTCAGCAACCACCACCATAATCAGTCAGCAATCATCAACCTTGAGACAAGACTCTTCACCAGCCAAAAGTTATGACTTGAAAGAAAAAACAAACAAAAGATACGACTTGCTGAAGGCTCAGATGATTATTATAATTTTTTAGCAATAAAGTTTTTTCATTCGTTTGTCTTGAGACAGGGTCTCAGTAGGTTGCCCAGGCTGGAGTGCAATGTCTATCCATGGATGCAATCATAGCAGGTCACAGCTTTGAATTCCTGGGCCTTAAGTGATCCTCCCATTTCAGCCTCCTGAGCAGCTGGTACTACAGGTATGTGTCACTGTGCCTGGCAGCAATAAAGTACTTTAAAATTAAGGTATGTACTTTTTCTAGACAATGCTATTGCATACTTAATAGATCACAGTACAGTGTAAACATAACTTTTATATGTACTGAGAAACCAAAATATTTGTATGACTTGCTTTATTATTATTTTTTTTTAAGACGGGGTTTCACCATGTCGGTCAGGCTGGTCTTGAACTCCCAACCTCAGGTGATCCACCCACCATGGCCTCCAAAGTGCTTGGATTACAGGCATGAGCCACCACACCTGGCCGACTTGCCTTATTGTGATATTCAACTGCAGTGGTCTGGAACCAAATTCACAGTGTCTCCAAGGTATGTCTCTATTTGGGTTTTCTGTTAATTGTAGAAAATCCCAATTCTAATATACTCTCTACATGGTTATCTCATATATATAACTCACATACACACACTCTAAATATAATAATGAAAAAAAATTCTTTTTTTCTTTTTTTGAGACAGAGTCTCACACTGTCACCCAGGCTGTAGTGCAGTGGCACGATCTCAGCTCACTGCAACCTCCGCTTCCCAGGTTCAAGTGATTCTGCAGCCGCAGCCTCAGCCTTCAGAGTAGTTGGGGTTACAGGCACCCGCCACCACGCCCAGCTAATTTTTTTTGTATTTTTAGTAGAGATGGGGTTTCACTGTGTTGGCCAGGCTGGTCTCAAACTCCTGACCTCATGATCCATCCACGTTGGCCTCCCAAAGTGCTGGGATTACAGGCGTGAGCCACCACTCCTGGCCACAATTTCCATAAGCAAAGAATACTATATCAACATCCTGAAGCTTATATGTACTTGGGAGGAAAGAAGTAAAAGGGAGAATTGCCATTTTGATAGAGGATATAAGGGTATATCACCCTTGTACCTAATACTACCTCTGCTGGAAGGAGAAAGACGAGCATCATTATAAGATGAACAAGGGGCAAAACCCATCAAAATAAAGAATATCAATCTCTCCAATGTAGGAGACAACAATCGTGTTATAGTAGATAAGACTGTGGACTTTGCAGATCTACATGAATTGGCTGTAGGACTACTGTTTCTACAACTTACTGTGTCACTGAGCCTCGGCCTCTTTATCTATAAGATAGGCACTCATAGAGCCACTAAAAATCACAAGACAACAATTGTAAGGTACCTGCAGAGTAGTTGCTCAGTAAATACTCATTCTTCCTAATCATTTTATAGTAAGAAGGCAGAGGAAAACAACTGAGACATCTCTTTTCCTTGCTGTTTATTGGTACTGTTTTTCTGAGTAACACATTTCCACCCCAAATTGGCATCATATAAATAGCCTCTTCCCAGTCAGTATTGAACCCATATTAACTCGCATAAAGTGAGACTCTTGGCTATTTTAATGAGAATTAGGCCAGGAGAAGTGGCTCATGCCTGTAATCACAGCACTTTGGGAGGCCAAGGTGGGAGGACTGTTTGAGCCCAGGAACTGGAGACTAGCTAGGACAACACAAGGAGACCTCATCTCAACAAATAATTAACAAATTGGCTGAGCATGGTGGCACCCATCTGTGGTCCTAACTACTTTGGAGGCTGAAGTGGTAAAGTCACTGAAGCACAGGCTATTGAAGCTGCAGTGAGCCCTGACTGCAACACTATACTTCAGTCTGGGGAACAGAGTGCAACACTGCAACCTCCACCTCCTGGGTTCAAGGGATTCTCCTGCCTCAGCCTCCCAAGTAGCTGGGATTACAGGTGTGCACCACCATGCCCAGGTAATTTTGTATTTTCAGTGAGATGGGGTTTCACCATGTTGGTGAGGCTGGTCTCAAACTCCTGACCTCAAGTGATCCTCCGGCCTCAGCCTCCCAAAGTGCTGGGAATACAGGCCTCAGCCACTGCGACCGACCCAGTTTTGTATTTTAAAAACTTTTTAAAAGTCAATTTAGGTAAGCGCTTCTTTCAAAAGAGTGAACTCCATGTTTGACATAGGTGTAAACTCAGGCCTAAGGCAAAAGATGGATCACTGAAGAGTGGCTGGTTCCTTTTGACTCCATTACCCTGATGGTTAGTTAGGTTGATCAGGTGTATAAAGAACACACAATGTTTGATGGCTCAGATCCTAAGGAGTCTTCACTTCTAGAATGTTTCTCATTTACCATTCTACTGTATACACAGAACTAGCCACTTTATAAGTAGATATTATTATTTCTATTTCGTAGAGTAAACTGAAGCTTAAAGTTATCAGGAAGCAAATCCTGTTGACTCTAATTTGAAAATACATCCAAAACCTGATGAGTTCCTACATTTCTACTGTATACTACCACCATCCTATCATTTTCAATTTTTAAAATTGTGGTAAAATACATATAAAATTTACTATCTTAATCATTTTTATCCATATAATTCAGGGGTATTAAATATATTTGTAATGTTATATAACCATCACCAACATCCATCTCTGTAACTTTTCATCTTGTAAAACTGAAATTCCGTACTCATTAAACAATAACTCACCATTTCCCCCTCTCCCCTAGCAATCACTATTCTATTTTCTGCCTCTATGATTTTGACAGCTCTTAACTACTTCATGTAAGTAAAGTAGAATCATATAGTATTTGTCTTTTTGTGACTGGCTGGTTTTACTTATCATAATGTCCTCAAGATACATCCACACTGTAGCATATGTCAGAATTTACTTCCTTTTAAGGCTACATAATATTTTGTTGCCTGTACATAACACACTTTGAAATCCATTCTGTTGATGGACACTTCGGTTGTTTCCATGTTTTAGCTATTGTGAACAATGCTGCTATAAACATGAATTTACATGTATCTACTCGAGACTTCGTTTGCAATACGTTTGGATATATATCCAGATGTAGGATTTCTGGATCAGATGTTAATTCTGTTTAATTTTTTTGAGGAATTGCTGTATTTTCCATGGTGGCTGTAACATTTGACATTCTCGCCAATAGTGCATAAATGTCCCAATTTCTCCACATCCTCACCAGATCCAAACTGTATCACCACCTTTGTCAAAAATCATTTCACCATATATATGAAGGTTTCTTTCCCTATTCTATTCCATTGGTGTATATCTTTACATCAGTACTATACTGTTTTGATTACTGTGCCTTTGTAGTAAGTTTTGAAATCAGGAAGCATAAGTCCTTCAGCTTTGCTCTTTTTCAAGATTGTTTTGGCTGTTTGGAATCCTTTCAGATTCTATACAAATTTTAAGATGAGTTTTCCCATTTCTGCAAAAAAGCATAATTGGGATTTTGATAGGGATTGCAATGAGCCTGTAGATCACTTTGGGTCGTACTGACATCTTAACAATATTAGGTCTTTCAATCCATGAACATGGGATGTATTTTCACTTATATTGTCTTTCATTTCTTTCAGCAATGGTTTATAGTTTTTATTGTATAAGTCTCTCATGTCCTTAGATAATTCCTAAGTATTTTATTCTTTTTGATGCTATGGCAAATGCAATTGTTATCATAATTTCCTTCTCAGATTGTTCATTATTAATGTACAGAAATGCAACTGATTTATGTGATAACTTTGTATTCTGCTATTTTGCTGAATGCATTTATTCTTTTTTTTTTGAGACAGAGTTTCGCTCTTGTCACCCAGGCTAGAGTGCAATGGGCAATCTCGGCTCACTGCAACCTCCACCTCCCAGGTTCAAGTGATTCTCCTGCCTCAGCTTCCTGAGTAGCTGGGATTACAGGCGTCCACCACCATGCCCAGCTAATTTTTTGTATTTTTAGTAGAGACAGGGTTTCATCATGTTGGCCAGGCCAGTCTTGAACTCCTGGCCTCAGGTGATCCACCAGCCTCGGCCTCCCAAAGTGCTGGGATTATAAGCATGAGGCACCGTGCCTGGCTGGCATTTATTAATTCTAAAGTGTTTTTTTAATGGAATCTTTAGGGTTTTCTATATCTAAGATCCCACCATCTGCAAATAGAGATAATTTGACTTCTTTCCTTCTAATTTTGATGCCTTTTCTTTCTTTTTCCTGCTTAATCATTCCACCATCCTCTCTTGGCTGAATAATTGCAACATCCCTCTAATTGGTCTCTTTGCTTCCACTTTCACCACCCCACCCCATAGTACTTTGTAAACAAAAGCATTGTCAGATCATTTTATGCCTTTGCTCAAAATCCCCCAATGGCTCTCCATCTCACTCAGAGCTAATGCCCCTAAAATGGTCTACAAGACCTTAAATGACCTGACCACCAGTGTCTGTTCTTTGACCCTATCTCTTACAAAACCCCAAATACTTCCCATCTGATTTCCTTGACTTTATTTTTCTCCTCATCATTTATCACTGTCAAATGATTCATTTATTTTACTTATTTATCTTGTTTATTATCTCTCTGTCCCCAAGGTACACTCAAAGAAGGGCAGAGATTTTGATTTTGCTTTGTTCACTGCTTGTAAACAGGGTCTAGAAGAGTGCCTGACATATAGTAAGTACATTTTAAAATAAATATGTGAATTAAAGTAATTTGCAGCCTGGGCAATACAGGGAAACTCTGTCTGCATAAAATTTTTTTAAAAAATTAGCTAGGCATGGTGGCATGTGCCTAGTCCCAGATACTTGAAAGGCTGAGGTAGCAGGATCACTTGAGCCCAGGAGGCTATGGTGAGCTGTGATTATGCCACTGCACTGTAGCCTGGACCACAGAGTAAGACACTGTCTTGAAAAGAAAAAAGTTCAATACTGCCATACTGGAGATTAAAAAAAAAAAGAAAAGAAAAAAGTAATTTGCCATATTAATAGAATGTAAACAGTAGCTAGGTGTGATGATCCATGCCTGTAATCCCAGCACTTTGGGAAGCTGAGGTGGAAGGACTGCTTGAGCCCAGGATTCTGAGACCAGCCTCGGCAACATAGTAGAATCCTGTCTCTACAAAAATAAAAAAAAATAAACCAGGTGTGGTGACATGCACCTGTAGTCATAGTCCCAGCTACTTGTGAGGCAGAGGTGGGAGGATCACTTGAGCCTGGGAGGTCAAGGCTGCAGTGAGCTGTGATCGCATCATTCCAGCACTCCAGCCTGGAGTGAGACCCTGTCTCCAAAAAAAAAAAAAAAGTAAGTGGCAAAGCTAGAATTCAACTCAAAAATGCCTCCAAATTCATGTTCTTTCTTTGATATCACACTGTTTTCTCAAAATGGCCTGCTGCTTTCCCAAATTCAGATCAGGATGGCTTTGCACAATTCTCACCTGAGAGATCAATGATTCCCATTCAAAATAAAGCTTAGCAAGAAACAATCTGCAAGATCTGAAAAACTGTGTGAACTAAGTGAAGTTCAAACTTATAACCTGTGAGTCTAATATGATACTATTTCCTCCTGCTTTGTGCTTACCTGATGAACCAAACCACATCCCTTATTCTTACCCTAAGTTAAGTTACCCAGTCAGATACTGAACACATTTTTTTCTCCCTCTTTGCTTAATAGAGAATCTAAAATTGGTTTTTCCTGAGACAGAGGTGATGGTATAATGAAATGTTCATATCTTACAGAGACTTGAGTGCCTCAAAAGAGGGGAATAAACTCATGGACCTCTGGATATCTCTTTTAATCCTTCAGCTCTGTAAATAGCTGAGTATGAGAACACCGGGAGAGCAAAGAATAAGACCCACCATAATTTCTCAAGTATCCCTTGACATAAAGTGTAAGAAGGGAAACACGAAACTCTTGACTTCTTTCATTTACAAGAACTAGAGATGGAAATTTCTATGAATGAATCATTCTTAATCTCTTGGGCAATAAAATAGGAAAAGATATGTGCCATGATCTGCTATGACAAGGAACCAACATTGAGCTCAGTGAAATATCCCAGACCTAAGTCTATATATACAAACAAGCTAAAGAAGTAAAAATGGAAAACATGGAAGCTACCCCCAGCTATTCCTCTATCTCCAGACCAAACAGAGAGACACTATATAATGTTGACAGGGATCTACCATGTCAGATTAGAGGAGAAAAAAAGAAAAACATGGAAGAAAAAATTCTATTAATTTCCAATTCAGACTTAAAAGCTATCAAATAAGAAAGGCAGCTTCAGGCCAGGCGCGGTGGCTCACGCCTGTAATACCAGCACTTTGGGAGGCCAAGGTGGATTGATCACCCGAGGTCAGGAGTTTGAGATCAGCCTGGCCAACATGGAGAAACCCCGTCTCTACTAAAAATACAAAAAAAATTAGCTGGGCATGGTGACGGGCGCCTGTAATTCCAGCTACTTGGAAGGCTGAGGCAGGAGAATCTCTTGAACCTGGGAGGCAGAGGTTAGAGTGAGCTGAGATTGCACAGCCTGGGTGACAAGACCAAAACTCCATCTCAAAAATAAAGAAAGAAATAAAATACAGATTTCTGGACTTCACCCCCATATAGGGAAGGAGGGAGGGAGGAAGTGAGGGAGGGAGGGAAGGGGAAGGGGAGGGAAGGGGAGAAGGAAGGGAAGGGAGGGAAGGGAGGGAAGGAAGGGAAGGAAGGGAAGGAAGGGAAGGAAGGAAGGAGGGAAGAGGGAGGGAGGGAGGGAAGAAAGGAGGGAGGGAGGTTGGTTCATACATTAAAAAAAAAATCTCCTCTGGTCTAGAAGGCCATAGTTAGACTCAGACTTGGCACAAGCCCAACTGACTGCAGTAGCAGCCCAATTCACAGACAGGCGGTAGGTACTTCCCACCACATCCTCCCGCAATCAAATTACATTAAGAATATGTAATTATCATATTTACATTTAATAGCAAATTTTAAAAACACCTTATACCATTTTTGAAGCATTTATTTCACAGCTTCTATATACAGCTATGGTATTAATGTCACCTATCACCGAATAATAAATTCTGCAAAGTTAAATGATAATGTGTTTATGTTCTATCTGCTCATTGGCCCCTGGGTCAGCCAATCTGATCCAAGACTCCATGGCAACAGGCTCTATCACTAAGAGCTACAAGATGAGATTTCCCTTTCTTTTTAAATTTTTTAAAATAAAGCATTTTCCATAGAAACTGCTGCAAAAACTGTCAGAGAACAGTCTCTACAGACAAATAAGAAATGGTGCCATTCTGTTATACTAAAAATGAATGGGGCAAAGAGTGAACAGCAAAGATAATGGAGCTATGCAAATAACAAGGGATCCCAAAAACCCTGGAGACTTTTCCTTGTTTAATTTCAGTAAAGAAATTCAAGAATCTTTAAACTGCCAGAAAACCAACACCAGGATAAACTGAGGAATTAGTGTAGGGAGTGCTGCCCAGCTAAAATCACAATATTAAAACTTCCCATGCTTCAATATACTGAGAGCTAAAGATTTTAATTTAGGACTGCTGGCCAGGTGTCGTGGCTCAGGCCTGCAATCCCAGCACTCTGAGAGGCCAAGGCAGGAGGATCACCTGAGGCCAGCAGTTTGAGACCAGCCTAGGCAACATAGTGAGACCCCACCTCTACCAAAAAAAAAAAAAAGTTAGCTGGGTATAGTGGTGCCTATGTGTACTCCTAGCTACTTGAGAGGCTACGGCAGCAGGATCCCTTGAGCCTAGGAGGTTGAGGCTATAGTGAGCTATGATTGGGCCACTGCACCCTAGCCTGGGCAACAGAGTAAGACCCTGTTGCTATAAAATATATAACATATATTTTTTCATATATATAATTTAGAACTGCTGTGATCTGTGATCTGCGTCAATTTCTCATGTATTTTTTTTTTTTTTTGAGACAGAGTCTCCCTCTGTCACCCAGGCTGGAGTGCAATAGCGTGATCTTGCAACCTCCGCCTCCTGGGTTCAAGTGATTATCCTGCCTTAGCTTCCCAAGTATCTGAGATTACAGGCGCCTGCCACCTTGCCCAGCTAATTTTTGTACTTTTAGTAGAGACAGGCTTTCACCACATTGGCCGGGCTAGTCTAAAACTCCTGACCTCAGGTGATCCACCTGCCTCGGCCTCTCAAAATGCTAGGATTACAGGTGTAAGCCATCACACCCGGCTACCCTTTTTTTCTTTTTTTCTGAGATGGAGTCTTGCTCTGTCGCCAGGCTGGAGTGCAGTGGCACAATCTTGGCTCACTGCAACCTCCACCTCCTGGGTTCAAGTGATTCTTCTGCCTCAGCCTCCCAAGTAGCTGAGACCACAGATGCATGCCACCACGCCTGGCTAATTTTTGTAGTTTTAGTAGAGATGGGGTTTCACCATGTTGGCCAGGATGGTCTCGATCTCTTGACCTCGTGATCCGCCCACCTTGGCCTCCCCAAGTGCTGAGATTACAGGCATGAACCACCAAGCTTTTTCTTTTTCATTAGCCGAGGCT
>CAUYLG010055896.1:0-41440 GCA_963573385.1 Cacajao melanocephalus | reverse complement strand
CAGTTTTACACTGTTGGTGGGAGTGTAAATTAGTTCAATCATTGTGGAAGACAGTGTGGCGATTCCTTAAGGACCTAGAAATAGAAATTCCATTTGACCCAGCAATCCCATTACTGGGTATATATCCAAAGGATTATAAATGGTTCTGTTATAAAGAGGCATGCACACATATGTTCGTTGTGGCACTGTTTACAATAGCAAATACCTGGAACCATCCCAAATGCTCATCAATGATAGACTGGACAGGGAAAATGTGGCACATATATACCATGGAATACTATGCAGCCATAAAAAACAATGAGTTCATGTCCTTTGTAAGGACATGGATGAATCTGGAAACCATCATTCTCAGCAAACTGACACAAGAACAGAAAATCAAACACTGCATGTTCTCACTCATAGGCAGGTGTTCAACAATGAGAACACATGGACACAGGGAGGGGAGCATCACACACTGGGGTCTGTTGAGGGGGACTAAACATAATGAATATGCAAAACTTCTACACATAAACATATATAACAATATAAGAAGGATATGAATAAGATCTAAATAAGTGTAGGATACTTATTCAGGCACATGATACATGGATTGAAAGAGTCTATGTAAATTTGTTGATTTTTCCAAGTTGATCTAAATTCCTGACAAGATTTCTTTGTGTGTATGTAGGTGGGTGGAAACTGACAACCTGAATTTTGAGATTTGTATGGAAATGCAAAGATAAAGAGTAGTCAGATAAACTTGAAATACTTCTACCATCAAATATCAACACTTACTATAAACTCACTGTAATTCATATATTAATTAGTACAAGGTTAGACAAGTAGACTAATGGAACAAAATGAGCGTCCAGGATTAGATCCATACATATATGGACACTTGATTTGTGACGGAGGTGATACTACATAGCAGAGGAAAACAAGAATGTACTGACAACCAGTGATGCTGTTTCAACTGGATATTCAGATGCAAAAACAAAACAAAATAAAACAAAACTTAACCCCTCCTTTAACACACATACAAAATCCCATTGTATTTATTTATTTATTGAGACAAGGTCTTGCTCTGTCATCTAGGCTGGAACACAATGGCACAATCACAGCTCACTGTAGCCTTGACCTCCCAGGCTCCACAGATCCTCTTGCCTCAGTCCCCTGCCCCGAGTAGCTGGGACTACAGGCATGTGCCACCGTGCCCAGCTAATATTTTATGTTCCTTGTAGAGACAAGGTTCCACTTTGTTGCCCAGGCTAGTCTTGAACTCCTAGGCTCAAGTGATCCTCCCACCTCAGCCTCCCAAATTGCTGGGATTACAGGCATGAGTCACCATACTCAGCTCCAAAGTTCAGTTTAAAATGGATTATAGAAGATATAGGAGAATATCTCTTCAAACCTATTCACTTTGGCAAATATTTCTTTTAAAGGACAAAGTAGATATATTGAACACTATTGGGAGAATGGAATATCAACCCACAGAATTGGAGAATATAGTATAATCTGTTTTATCAACAGAGGATTTCTATTCAAAATATATAAAGAGGAAATAAATAAGGAAAAGATAGACAATTCCATACATAATTGGACAAAATATTTGAACAAACATGTTTTAAAACATGTGATAATCACCAGGAAAATGCAAACTAAAGCCATAATAAGATACCACTTTACACACTTAGAAGAATATGTAAAACTAAAGGGATTGACCAGACCAAGTATTGAGCAATTGTGGAGAAACTGTAACCTTCACACACTCCCAGCGAGCATGTAAATAAGTGAAACTACTTTGGAAAAGTATTTGGCAGTACATGCTAAAGCCCAACATACTCATACTTTGTGACCCAGCAGTTCTTTTCCTAGGAATAGATGTATCCAACAGAAATGCACACATAGCAGGCGAGGGGAGAGAGCGCATTAGAAAAAATAGCCAATGCATGCTAGGCTTAATATCTAGGTGATGGGCTGATAGGTACAGCAAACCACCATGGCATGTGTTTACCTGTGTAACAAACCTGCACATCCTGCACATGAACCCCAGAAGTAAAAATAAAAATTAAAAGGAATGTATGTACAGGGTCATCTATGATAGCCACGTTTAAGAATGCTGAGATATAGGTGATGGGGTTGGAGGCAGCAGACCACATTGACATGCATGTACCTATGCAACAATCCTGCATGTTCCTCACATGTACCCCAGAACCTAAAATGCAATTATATATATAAAGAAAAAAAGGAAAGGAAAAAATATAGGCAAATCCAAACCAAATGTAACCAAAACTGAGTTTAGGAAAAAACTGACTTTGGGATAAAAAGTATGAGAAGGTATAACGGAGTTTATTACATAAGAATTAAAAGTTTAATTTATTAGGATAATGTAATAGTTCTAAACTTGCTTCTAACTAATAATCTAGTCAATAACATAAAGCAAAACTTGATAAAACTTCAGGGAAAAATGGACAAATACAGCATCCAAATAGGAAATTTTGATGTGTCTTTCTTTTTATTAATAGATAAAGAAATAAATTATTAGTGTAGAAAAAAATGCTCACAGCATCTTTATTTATAACAGCTAAAACTTAGAAAAGATCCAGATGTCAATTGACAGTAAATGTCGATTCACTGAGTGATATAATGAATAAATAAAATATTTTAGCCAAGTGTGGTAGCTCACGCCTGTAATCCCAGCACTTTGGGAGGCTGAGGCAGGCAGATCACCTGAGGTCAGGAGTTTGAGACCAGCCTGGGCAACATAGTGAAACCCCATCTCTACTAAAAATATAAAATTAACCGGGTATGGTGGTGCATGCTTGTGATCCCAGCTACTCAGGAGGCTGAGGCAGGAGAATCCCTTGAACCTGGGAGGTAGAGGTTGTGGTGAGCCGAGATTGTGCCATTGCACTAAAGCCTGGGCAATAAGAGTGAAACTCCATCTCAAAAAATATATCTATTTTATAACAACAAGATAAATGAGTCTCCTCTATGTGCAAAATGTGAATAAATCTCATAAAAATAATACTGAGCAAAAGAACAACATGATTCATTTATATAAAGTTCAGAACTAAACAAAGCTAACTTACGGTACTGGAAATCAGGAAACAGGCCACTTTGGCAGAAAAGTACTGTAGTGACCTTAAATACAATGACCTCCCATCCTAGTTTTCTTTTTTATTATTATTATACTTTAAATTCTAGAATACACGTGCAGAACCTGCAGGTTTGTTACATAGGTATACACGTGCCATGGTGGTTTGCTACACCCATCTACCCATCATCTAACTTAGGTATTTCTAATGCTATCCCTCTTCTAACCCCCGACCCCTGCCAGGCCCTGGTGTGTGATGTTCCCCTCCCTGTGTCCATGTAGTCCTATTGTTCAACTCCCACTTATGAGTGAGAACATGAGTTGTTTGGCTTTCTGTCCCTATGTTAGTTTGCTGAGATTGATGGTTTCCAGCTTTATCCATGTCCCTGCAAAGGACATTAATTCATCCTTTTTATGGCTGCATATTATTCCATGGTATATATATGCCACATTTTCTTTGTCCAGTCTATCATTGATGGGCATTTGGGCTGGCTCCAAGTCTTTGCTATTGTGAATAGTGCTGCAATAAACATATGTGTGCATGTGTCTTTATAGTAGAATAATTTATAATCCTTTGGATATATACCCAGTAATGGAATTGCTGGGTCAGATGGTATTTCTGGTTCTAGGTCCTTGAGAAATCTCAACACTGTCTTCCACCATGGTTGAACTAATTTACACTCCCACCAGCGGTGTAAAAGCATTCCTATTTCTCCACATCCTCTCCAGCATCTGTTCTTTCCTGACTTTTTAATGATTGCCATTCTAACTGGTGTGAAATGGTATCTCAACGTGGCTTTGACCACACTCAATTTCATACTGAATGGGCAAAGGCTGGAAGCATTTCCTTTGAAAACTGGCACAAGACAAGGATGCCCTCTCTTACCACTCCATCCTAGTTTTCTAATGACTCAAGAGTTAACTAGGATACAGGGCTTGCATTGTTAAAACTGAGTTAATACTGAACAAACAGGTGGTTGATTTATCTAACTGGTAGGGTCCCAGGGTCTGTTAGGCTGGTGATGTTCTCTTTCCACATCTGGGTGATGGTTACATAGCAATCACTCTGTGATAAACTACTTATGACTTATTTTCTTTTCTCAAATGTTCTTCACTAATAGATTTATGAAACAGCTCAACTTACCTGGCATTTATTGATAAATGTAGAATAATGTATGGGTATATGGAAAACTACTTATGCTCAAATCATTTATTCATTAACATATGCTTTTCCTGCTGACTGGAAAGGCACATTGTCATCGTGGTGACACTTATCACTATTAAGCATTCAACTGGTGTCTACTCCCAGGGAGGTACTCTTCCAGGGGCTGTGAATATAAAAGTGAACAATACTCCTATTTTCAGGTAGTTTTCATCCTAGTGGCAGGGACAAGCAATAAGCAAATAAAGACCTGTATTAGATAACGTTCCGTTAGGTAGTGATAAGAGTAACAAATAAAGAGGTCAACATGGAGAGTGATGGGACTGACATTTAAGAAAGGATGGTCAGACAAGACCACCTTTAATGAGTTGACATTTCAGTAAAGACCTGCATCAACTGAGGGAAGCAGATACCTTGGGAAATGAGGAAATAAACATTCCAGAAGCAGCAGTGAGTATAAAGTTCCTGAGAAGGGAGCACAAGTGCTCCATCCCTCATAAGCCCATATCACAAGTAAAATCATTCATCCACCATCCTTTCCCACCATCCACTGGTAACACCACTGAGACAGGGACTGTGTCTGGCTTATTCACCAACGTTTTCCAAGCACCACTATTGTGCATGGGGCATAAATTTGCTCAATAAGGATTTTCATAATGCATAAACTCAAAAACTCATTTTAACATATACTTCGATTTGTCTCTAGGCCATGTCTCCTGCCCCCGGATTTGATCTTTTCATTTGTGCGTCAGTCCCACACTGTTTGAATTACTGTGACTTTATAGTTTGTCCTGACAGTTGGCAGCACAGTCACGGGAGGCATAATTCTAGCAGTGGGCTATGCACCGGAGATACAACTGTTAAATAAAAATAGACAGATGGTGTCATTGTCCTCATGAGGGTCAAATCCTTGTAGGGTTGTGCAGGTGAAAAAGCTTAATTTCAAAGCATAAATTGGCAGTTTAGTCTATATCTGATGAGTAAATTCATAAAAGCAGGACATGAGTAGAATTGTTTGTAAGGATGGATAAACAGGTTTGCAGGTCAGACGCTGGCAAATCCCCAAAATGAAGCTCTAGGTTTTTTTTATCGGAGATGAGCTTCTTGAGAGTTGTTGTAGGTTCTAAAAAGGGCGTGCTATTTCCAGTCTCCAAACCAAGTGGTGAGTGTTAGCACACTCACAGGGCCCAGAATAAACGCCTACCGAGATTGTATGACCAGTGTGGTGCACGGTGTGACCTGTTCATCTGATCTTCCTGCAGTTGCAGCAACACAGCTCAGATCATTCCTCTGTGCCCTTGCTTTGAACCAGTGCCGACCCAGGACCCAGGGTTTAAGTGTGGATTTAAAAATTTAAACAGCTACCTGACACGGTTGGGAGGCAGTAACCCAGCTGTGCCCCTGCGCTGGGTCTTGCTTCCCCACCGCCCAGTATGGGTAGTGTTGCCGGCTGCCCCAGATTTTGGTGGATGACATGGCAAGAGGTGAAAATGTCACTGTTTTTGGTCAAGAGAGGATATCAAGGCAGAGTTAGAAACTTCGTCAGCCCCGGTGTGCAGCAGAACAATTAGACATGCATTGTCTTTGAGCCTCAGTCGCAAATATTTCCAATAGTGTGTGTTTATGTTGCATTCTTTCACCACAAGATGCCAATTCAGGGGATAAAGCTGGCCCTTTTATAGTCAATTTTTTTTGGAGTAAATCTCAATTCTAACTGAATTTCTATAGCCCAAATCATGCCCATTATGATCTCAGTAGACTGTTTAAATAAATGAAATTGCTTTATAATGCAAATAACTACCCAATTTTGTACATTTTATTTTTAGAAGTTTTGCTTTTTTTTTTTTTTTTTTTTAGAGCAAGAGGTGACTGTGGATGGCCTTCCTGCAGAGGGCCAGGCATGTGCAGTGTCTTAGCTGAAGTCTGGGGAAGGCGCAAGAGGAGGAGGGCTGATTTCTGGGTTTGTCAGCATGCTGGGAGCCTAGTGTGCTCTCATCATCTGAGCCTCATTATCATTTTCATCCATTTGCGTTCAGATTCTTTTCTTGCCCAGAGATGGGATTTCTCACAGGGCTTTGGGATGAAAAAGCATTCCTGGCACCTTCCTAGAGTCTCCTTCTTCCTCCTGGGAGAAATAAAACCATCATGGGAAAGTGCTTTGGTGCCGCAGCCAGCAGCCAGCACTTCCAGCACCAGCACGCTGTGAGGTCTCAGCCTCCCTGACCTGAGCTGGTTGCTTCACTCTCTACTGTCAGGTACCAGATTGTGACCTTTTAGAGGGCAAGGAACCTACAGTGGTGGATGAAATGAATCAATGATGAGTAAGGGATCCACAGGAAGTCTTGGAATCTGGTCGAAGCAGTGTGATAATGGAGTGAAGCTTCTGGACTTAGAGATGATGGACCTCATTCAAGTCTTGTCACTCACAGCCATTTGACATTTGCAAGTTACTTTGTCCCCTCTATCTCCCTTTCCTCCTCTGTATAGAGAGGCATAATACTTCCTCCACAGGAGGGCTGTGAACATTGCACAGGATAGCATCGAATGCATGGCACCTTGGCCCTCCAGCCCATGAATGAGAAAACCCACCCATAAGAACTGATTGTGCCTCTAGCCAGAAGCCACCATGGCAACTGCCCTGCTCTTTCTCTGAAAATTACCAAGACCCCTGTCTTTATCGTGTTAGGCAGGCTCAAATTAGCAATGAAGAAAAATATCTCACCTGAGCATCTTAACAAAAAAGTCTTCAGCATCCGTATATCACTGAGCTTTTCATTTACTGCCCTGTTTCTCAGACAGGCTCTGATCTTTCCAGTGAATCACTGGCTTCTACTCTAGAGCTCAGTCCTGTTGGTAACAGCTGTTCACTGCCTTAGAAACAAACAAAATAATAGTTAATAAACTAACTCCAATCCATATACTCATTGATTGAAGTACACCCAAAAAGGAGCACAAATTATAAACATAAAGCTCAATGAATTGTATCTTCCACTCCTTATTAAACCCATTGCTTCTAGAATCTATTCTTATTCTTATGGGGCAGAAATAATCCATTATCTATCTATCGGTTTCATCTGTGCTTCCCATGTTAAGATTCCAGCATAAAAAGGAAAGAGTTATTAACAAAAGTGGTAAGACGTATGTGACAGCCACAATGATTGGTAGCTGGGAACTCTGCTAAATAGGAAGAGACAAGAGGGAAGCAAACTAAAGCAAGTTAATTTGTGCTTATGGAGTCTCCCAAGTTCCAGAGCATTAAATATAGTAGAGGATAAAGATTTAGGAAAAGACTAGAAATCAATGTGAAAGACAAAGGACAGAAGGAAGTTCTATAGATCTTCATCTTGACCAAGTGATTGACGAAAGATTGGGATTATTATCTGAGATGATTGTAATTGTCTTTATTCTTAAAGTTTAATGACAGTTGAAATGTCACCCATGCTTGTGAATCAGACCTAGAACACACTAGAATTTAGCTTGTCTTTAGAATCTAATCAGAAATGCAAAATAATGAGGCTGATGGCAGTGGGACTCACACCGATGTAGTCTCATTTTTGAGAAGGGGCAGACATTTAAGAAAACTAGAGAAAAAAAAGCAACCCTGCTAAGTCAGATATAAGAGATTCCAAGAAATCTTTGTCAGGAATTCAAAAAGGGACTTAGGCATTTTTCAGTCCATACTTGGGTTTGAGGAGAGCAGTGATTTCCAACCTCCTTGGAGAATAATACCTCGTACCTATCACCTGAGTCTTTTCACTCAGACCCTAGGAGATGTCCTGGAGCCCTCGATACCCTATATTTAATAAATCCCCAACTCACACATGCAGTGATAAACAGACATGGGGAAACCATCACATTCCTGGACCTGGTAGGAGAATCTGTGGGAAGCCCAATTCCTCTATTCCATACTACCTGGATGAGAGTGATTTCAACCGTAATATGATCCTACTTTTCTATTTTGTTGAGATCTTAAGTGGTTAAAGTTACACCTCTTTTTACCACCTAAGTTTAGAACTGACTAAAAGAGAGCCAGAAGGCAGAGAAACAATAAGTTTAAAACTTTTGCTTTGTTATTGATAATGGGCACAGCTTTGATGTACAATGGTAACATGTTCCTAAAACTGCAGCCCCACCATGAATCCGAAATACCCACTCAGTTGTAGGTAGCAATAGAAAACATCAGGTCTCCCCATCGAAAGAAGCAGAGTCTTGACTGCTAAACCAACCATTTGACAGACAGCAAACTAAAGCGCGGGTTTCCTCCCAGAAGAAAGGAGGAAGGAAGGAAGTGCGTTTCTCCCAAACGCACTTCTCAGACAAAGCCATTCCCCTTCTTTCAGGGATAAGTAAGTCAGGAAGGGGAGAGAGAGCAGGAGCATTTTTCTAATGGAAGTTCCTCCACATGGAGGGAAACAATAGGAGTGGGATATAGTACCCCCACTGTAATAGATTTTTATTTATTTCTTCTTGTTTATTTGACTTTGTTCTTCCAAAGAGAAAGAACCACTTCTCTTCCTTCTTTCTGCTGTACTTGAAACATTGGGGTACAGTATATGCCGTCACACCAACGTTGATAACTAAGGGGTTTCCATATGTGCAAGAGAACAGCAGATGACCTGATAACTGAGTAGAATCTCACACACAGAATTCCCCAGCACTGCTGGCAGTAGGTTTTCTGTCCTCCACAGAAGGAAAAGGGAACCCTTTTGGAGGAATGTCTCCTTACAGGGATCACCAAATCATCTGAAAAGTGGATGGCTGGAGAAACAAGAGTAGCAGAGGAGAATGAAGGATGTTGGCTGAACAGGCAAGGAGGATGTAAGAGAGCAGATGTGTTTCCAAGTCCACATCTAGATTTGCGCATGTAAGTAGGATATTTGACATTCATTCAACAAATATTTGCCAAGTGCCTATGAGAGCCAGCCTCGACTGAAGACTCCGTGGTGAACGGGACCCAGTCCCTAACCACATGGAGTTTTCATTTTGGTCTGGATGGCAAAACAAAATAATAACAAACAAAGAAATAACATGCTATTACTACAAGTAGTGACATGGGCTCCGAAAGAGAATAAAGCTGGGAGAGTGGACAGAGTGGTGTAGTTGTAGGGGTGCACACAGTTTAGGTAGGGGCCCCTAGATGGAGGAATCCACCTGCAGCCATTCATTTTGGCATATGCCATTCAGTCTTGCCTCCCATCCAGTGAGAAAATCTCAGCTCCAGATTCTCTGAAACACCCAGCCAGCCTGAGTGTGACTATGTCAAAGGACAGAGGGTTTTCTAGGTTTTCACAGAAGCTATTTTACTGCTGGACAGTTCTAAACATGTAATAAATGTTTCTCTTGAGCTAAAACCAACAAGTTGAAGTCCATGTGCCAATTCTCATTTTGGTTTCTGTAACAGTCCAGAATAAGGCCTCTTCCTCTTCCATATGCTGGTAATAACAGCTGTTGTTGAGTGAGAATGAATCTCTACGTGGAGCTGTACTTTCCAATACAGGCAAGTTCCGTAACCTCTGCAAGCATCAGTCTCTTCATTGGTAAATCGAGAGTAACAGTGCTTGCTTCCCTGGGTTGTAATGAGGATTAAATTAGGTAATGCTTATGTACCCAGGAACTGAACTACATATTGACATAGCTGATCTCAAATGATACCCAAGAGTCCTGGGCAAACTCTTCAGTGTTGGTTTTCTATCAGGTTGTTTGCATATTAATTTGTTTATCCAACACTTACTGAGTCCTGATGAGTGTCAGGCAGTGTTTCCAAAGCAGACGATATAAAGATGAATCTGATAGAGTATGTGCTTTGGGGAATGGCAAGGTCTAATGGGAGGGACAGGAGAGTAAACAAATAATTACAGTGCAGCATAGAAAGTGCCATAATGAAGTGCTACGGAATTGCAGAGCACGGAGACACCAGCTCTGCCCAGGAAGAAGAGGGACTGCAGAGGTTTTGTAGAGGAGCTAAGGTTTGATCTGAGTCCTGAAGATGGCTAGGATTTCCCAGGCAGATAATGAGAGAAGAGCTAGAAAGAGATGTAATAAAAAGCATCCCTTAAAAAAAAGTATGCTATTCAACCACTCAACAGAGTCTCCTTCTTTTCCTGAAGCGAATAAAGTTACAATTGGAATTCTGACTATTTTGATCATCTTTATTGCCAAAAGATAATTAAAAAGAAAGAATTGTTTAAAGGGTTTTAGGTGGATGCATTAAATTTTTTTCTCACCTAATTTGCTTACCATAAATTGGAATGAAATGAAAAATATTTGAAATTTTTAAAAATGCAATTATTTAATAACTTAATATTTGATGCACAAAAATAATGCCATGTTGGTATGATGTTCTGGGTTTTGCAAAACTAAGAGCAAAATACTACAATTTTTAAAATGTTCTATTTAATGGGAAGACCAAGTATAATGTTTTCAAAATAAACATTTCCACCACATGATATACTCCAAGAACAGTTTTGTTAACTTAAATGAAACATAGAATTTCTTATCAGATGCTTGTATTCCCTACAATTCATTAAAATAATTGCATGATTGCTTTTTAAAAATTTCTTTATCTGAGCACAACAGAACATTCTTGTAACTTACCTAAGACCAATTCCTTAGAGAAAAGAGAATTTAATAAGATGTGATATCCTATGACGGTGATAAGGTGATACCATAGAAATAATAGCAGAATACAAAGTTAGCTATCAATCGGGATCTCTTAAATTTCCTTTCAGCTCAGTGATTAACAATACATCACCCAAATCCTGTTAATGAAACAGGATTAATTAACAATCCTTTGAGTGTCTCAAGGATCTGGCTGCTGATTTTTCCTGTGACTTCCCTTAACCTGTAAACTCCTCAAAGATAGGAACTATGACTGCCACTTTCATAGTTTATCCCCAGACCTAGTATAATGGGTTCCACCCATATAATGGGTTCCACCCAGCCTAATGAAACCCGCTTTAAATATAAAAGCCCGTATAGATTTAAAGTAAATGTATGAAGAAGGATATACCATGCTAACACTAATCAAGAGAAAGCAGAAGTAACTATAGTAATTTCAGACAAAGCAGACTTCAAAGCAAAAAAAAAAAAAAGATATCAGGGATAAAGACAGCCTTCACAAAAAATAGCTTCAAATGAATCACAGACCTAACTATAAAAGGCAAAACTAAAACTTCTGGAAGATAATACACAAGAAAATCTAAATGACCTCTGGGTTGGCAATGACTTTTTAGACACAACACAAAAGGCATGATCTATGAAAAAAAGAGTAAGCTGGACTTTCTTTCTTTCTTTTTTTTCTGAGATGGAGTCTTGCTCTATCGCCAGGCCAGGGTACAGTGGTGGCATGATCTTACCTCACTGCAACCTCTGCCTCCTGAGTTCAAGCAATTCTCCTGCCTCAGCCTCCTGAGTAGCTGGGATTACAGGAGCATGCCACCACACCCAGCTAATTTTTTGTATTTTAGTAAAGACAGGATTTCACCATGTTGGCCAGAATAATCTGGATCTCCTGGCCTCATGATCTGCCTGCCTTAGCCTTCGAAAGTGCTGGCATTACAGGCGTGAACCATTGTACCCAGCCTTGACTTCTTTAAAATTATATATTTTTCTCTGCAAAAGACACTTCAAGAGAATGAAAAGACAAGCCACAGAATAAATAAAAATACTTTCAAAAGACATATCTGAAAAAAACATACCATTAAACAATATTTTTTATTTTTATTTTTTTTTTTTTTTTTTTTGAGAGGGATTCTCACTCTGTCACCCAGGCTGGAGTGCAGTGGTGCAATCTTGGCTCACTGCAACCTCCACTTCCCAGGTTCAAGCAATTCTCCTGTCTCAGCCTCCTGTGTAGCTGGACTACAGGCACACACCACCATGCCCAGCTAATTTTTGTATTTTTAGTAGAGACAGGGTTTCTCCATATTAGTCAGGCTGGTCTTGAACTCCCGACCTCAGGTGATCCACCCGCCTCAGCCTTCCAAAGTGTTGGGATTACAGGCATGAGCCACCATGCCCAGCCCAAAGAATTCTTAGGTCTCAACAATAAAAAACCAAACAACCCAATTTTGAAAATGGGCCAAAGACGTTAACAAACATCTCACCAAAGAAGATATACAGATGACAAATCAGCATGACAAAAGATGCTTCACATCATGTCAACAGGAAAATGCAAATTAAAGCAACAATGAGAAATAACTACATACCTATTAGAATGGCCAAAATCCAGAACACTGACAAGACCAAATGCTGACAAGGATGTGACATGACAGGAACTTCCATTTATTGCTGGTGGAAATGCAAAACGGTACAGCCACTTTGGAAAACGTGGCTGTTTCTTGCAAAACAAGTAATATCATGCCACGCACAGTGGCTCAGGCCTATAATCCCAGTACTTTATAAGGCCAAGGCAGGCAGATTGCTTGAGCTCAGGAGTTCAAGACCAACCTGGGAAACATGGCAAAACCTCACCTCTACAAACAATACAAAAATTAGCCGGGCATGGTGGCATGTACCTGTAGTCCAAGGTGCTTGGGAGGCTAAGGCAGGAGGATCACTTGAGCCTGGTAGGTTGAAGCTGCAGTGAGCTGAGAGTGTGCCAGTGCATCCCAGGCAGCAGAGTGAGACCTGTTCTCAGAAACAACAACAACTAATTATATCCTTACCATATGATCAAACAATCACACTCTTTGATATTACCCAAAGGATGTGTATAGAAGCTTCATTTATAATTGCCAAAACTCAGAAGCAACCAAGATGTCCTTCATGGGTGGATGGATAAACAAACTGTGGTACCTCAGGTAACTGAGTGTTTTCAGTGCCAAAAAGAAATGAGCTATCAATTCATGAAAAGACATGAAGGAAATTTAAATGCATATTACTCAGTGAAAGGAGCTAATCTGAAAAGGCTAGCCACTGTGTGCTTCCAACTATGTGACATTCTGGAAAAAGCAAAATTATGAAGACAGTAAAAAGATCAGTGATTGTCAGGGATTATGGGCAAAAGAGTGATGAATAGGTAGAGCATGGAGGATTTTTAGGGCAGTGAAAATACTCTGTATGATACTATAATGGTTAATACATATCATTAGACATTTGTCCAAACCCCTAGAGTGTACACTAAGAGTGAACTCTAATGTAAGCCATGGACTTTGGGTGATGATCATGTGTCAGTGTAGGTTCATCAGTTGTAACAAATGTACCACTCTGATGGTGGATGTTAATAATAGGGGAGACTATGAGTATGTGGGGCAGAGGATACGTAGGATATCACTAAGCTTTCCCCCCCATTTTGCTGAGGACCTAAAACTGTTGTAAAATTTTTTTAATTAAAAAGGAAGCAAATGAATAAAAGAAGTTCAAGAGGAAAAAAAAAGAAATGTATTTCCTTCTCATAAAAATTTAGGCAGCCCAGAACTAGATCCTTCTAACTCATAGTTCTGCTGTCAACTGAGAGCTTTTAATGTGTGATCCAAGATGACTACTCCTTTCTGTCCATCACATCTGCATTCAAAGAGAAAATTCTAAGAGAAGAACAAGACTTTTCCACCTTTACAACATTTCCTGGAAATTGCACACACTACTTCTGCATATATTCTGATAGAATGCAGTCCGTGGTTGCACCTAGCTGCAAGGGAGTCTGGAAAGTGTGGTCTGATTTTGAGCATCCAAGTGTCTGGCTAATATATGAAGCATTTTTACTTACCAACAAGGCTAGAAAAGATGTGGGTGCATAATTGACAGTTTCTGCCATGCTATTCATTGTAGGAGAGGAACTTTTATACCTTCTTCTCTTGACATCCACCTCTGCAACACTGACATAAAGGATTTCAACCACTAATTCTCTCTTGGGCAAAGTACAGAATTGCTCATCCTGACTGCATTTTATACTTTTCTTGTATATCCCTGGCTTTCCTTATCACCAATCTCAACATGCTCCCTTCCCTGCTCATCCTCTGTCTTGCCCCGTTTCCACTGTGGCTCCTCCAACTGTCCCATGACACCGCATACTGGCAAGAAACTCTGGAAGGTGGATACAGACCTTTCATGCTGACCTGACACTCAAAACCATCAATCCAGATGACCTCAGATGAGTTTTTCATCATTCCTCACATTGAACACATATCACAGACTAAGCATATTACCTATTTACCTTCAAGCAAACATTGAATGTCTGAAGTACAGACATGAATTCATTTTGATCCCTAAGATACCTTAAGAAATGATGAAAGAAAAACCACAAAGAGAGAAAGATGTCTATTTAGCCATTGTTTCTTTAAAAAATCAAGTTTAAACCCAATCTAAAAATCTGTAACATGGTCTCATCAGGCATTATGATAGCAGTAGAAATATACTTGGCATTTGCTTTGCTGATGCATAAATCTAAATTTTCAAAAATGGTATTAGTTGAATGGCTTTCAGTAACACAGCTGCTAAGGTTAGGTCTGCAGTGGAATTTCTAATATAGTCTGGTTTTTCAGTAGGGTGACAGCAAAATAAGCCATTGCTTTTTGTACATTTTTCTCCCTATTTAGAAGTACAATTTAATGTCATTGAAAGAGATATTTTTTAAATGTATAAGAGAAGCATTTCTTTGTTAAGAAGCAGGGACAGTACCACAAAAATGGCTTTTTTCCTCAGAGCTATCCTCTCCTGAGCTAAATTTTCCTATTATAACAAAATTAAAGTGACATACATATGAAATGTGTTCGTTATACGTCACAGATTGTACATGGTAGAAAATAGACTGTTCTAGAAATGCCAGTCTTGACTTGCTAGCTACCCTAGTATCCTGAGGCCAGTATCACTTCTTATGCTTGCCTCTCTCTTATTGGTCAAATATCTTTGTTTACAATCTGGATATATAACTTTGAGTTTAAGGAATTGGAAACAAATGCATTTATTTGGTGGAACTTATTTTACAAATGAGTCAAATTTAGTGGATCAACCTCTTGAGGGTAAAGAATATTTTGATTTGCTGTCTTATGTGATCTTTTTCCTCATCTCTCCTCGGAAGAACATCCCTAAATACATTACTTTTCAAAGCTCTTTTGAGTCCAATTTATGTCTTCTGGATGCAATATTGTGCAGAGATCAGCCTGAAGGCCTCCCAGGATGATTCTGTTTATATTTATTTGATTTAGTTTTATACTTTCTGCAGAGATGGAAGCATGCCCCCAAAATGGCCCTCAGCAGTCTGTTCATCACTCAGTTTAAGCATAGGATATAACTGCTTCTTCTCTTGCCAGCAGGCAAGGTCAGGCCGAAGTGTCGACTATGGGTTAGTCTTGTCTGCCACCATTGTAGCATTGGAAACTTGAGTGGTCATGGAATTGGGGAGTTAGAAGCACAGGGATTTGAAAAGGATTACTAGACCAGGTGCAGTGACTCATGCCTGTAATCGTAACATTTTGGGAGACCAAGGCAGCAGGATCGTTTGAGCCCAGCAGTTCAAGACCAGCCTGGACAAAAGTAGTGAGACCCTATCTCTATGAAAAGTGAAAAAGAAGAACAGCTAGGCATGGTGGCATGCATCTGTGATTCCAGCTACTACGGAGGCTGAGCTGGGAAGATTATTTGAGCCTGGGAGGTTGAGGCTGCAATGAGCCATGATTGTGCCACTGCACTCCAGCCTAGTGACAGAGTGAGACCCCATCTGAATGAATGAATGAATGAATAAATGAATGAAAGAATAGCATTGCCTTTGGCCTTGTTAGCTTTTCTCAAGACATCTGCCCTCAATCTTTTCAGACTAAAAACTAAATCCCTATTCTTGTTTACAAGATCCCTACGTGCTAAGGTAGCTATTGACCCTTTTAATCTCCAGCTTTCTTGGACCCACAATTGTGTATGCCAGGTGGTTTAATGAGACCTTGAGCTTCTCAAAAGACGTGATGTCTGAATGCTATTTTTAAATTTTTTTAACTGGAATATGTATTGAACTCTCACTTATATACATATACAAATTAAGAGGTAGCTGCAGCCTTACATAGGAATTGTTCCTCTTATGGTTTTTACCCTAATGTTCAAACTGAGAGTTAGCTTTGTTACCACCACTGCTCCCTTTGTGTTTAATTGCGTTGTGAAGGACCCAGAAGAGTCAACCTGTGAAACAGACCCTGGGGCGAGGAGAGAGATAGTTGAGGAAACCGTTCAGAATCATAGAAGCAGGAAAGGGTATGATTATATAGGAGGCATAATTAGCAATCCAGGGTCACTAGAGGATGAAAAGTGAGGGTAAGTGGGAAAGGCATGAAGCTGGAGAATTGTGTATTCAGAATATACAGCACATACAAATAATAAACCAGATATGAATTTCAGAGAGAGCAGGATTGTGGGTTCTTTCAGTCATTATTGAATAAAAGTCAAGGGTTGCATAATGAGATTCACCAAAACTGTACTGCTTGTACTGTCTTGTTCTTATTATGAAAAGGAAATAACTTTAATAAGCAATGAAAAGACCACGTCTGAGCAATTTCTCTTGCTTCTACTATTGGTATGAGCCTCACATCACCAAAAACTAATTGGAAGGCAGCAATTATGCTTAAAATCTAAAGCTCTATCATCATCACCAGAATCACTTCCTCCACATGTTGCTAATTCAGAACAGACACAACATGGTCTTTTCTATGGCCAAAGAGGAATTAATGTTATCTCAGGCTTTGTCCGGGTCCAGAGAGATTTCCATTTCATAGCACATTTTCTGTAATTTACTGCAGAGGCCTAAATTGAGCATTGCGACTTTAAAGAGATGTCAAGGGCATTTAGGAAATTAGATAATCAGAGAAGGACTGATGTTCACTGGATCCAAAGGTCCAGGTGCTGTTGTTTGCCTTGGCTTGTCAGGATGCTCCAAAGGAGAAGTGAATCAGATTCTAGAGCTCCTCGCTGCATGGCCTATTGACATAGCCAGGCTAAGACAAATAGATCTTCTTGGTCTTAACTCTGTGTCCAGTGAGGACATTGTCTAACATGAAAGCATCCAGTCTTTTTCCATGTGATTTGGAGTGGCTTGTGAGTTGGAAAAAATGTGGCTGTTGCCCACATGAAAACACAACAGCTATTTTAAGACTGTGGTTGGATTCTGCTTGATGAAAAGGGCCCTAAGCCATAAAGATCCAGAAATCCAACATCATCTTTGAAATTAGCACATGGTTGATTGCTTTGAGTGCCATCACTGAAGGTCCCCAATGTCTTGGTGGGTTCATTCGTAGAGACATTAAAATAACCACAAACTTTGTCTTTGTTTCTCTTTCAGTGAGCTGTTTTATCTGCTAGCACTCAGGGCTTCTCGGACAAGCCAATTAGGAAATAAAACCATACATATTCTCAGTGCTGAGAATACCCTGGGGACCTGTGGGGGTGGCAGTAGAGCAATGATTAAATAACTGCACCTTTGCATGAGGTCCCATTATAAATGGGCCCCACAGTTTAATGGGTTATTGAGCCGTAAAGGAATCTTTGATGATTGAGTACCATTTCACCCCTACACATGTTTCTTCTGACATCCCCTATCCTGTTATCCTCCCCACCCCTACAGCACTGCAACATCACCATCCCTAACCCCTCTTTATCCTACATCCCAACTCATACTCTGATTTGCCCATAACTAGCAGCTTGGAAGGCCTTAGACTCAAGAGTGAGGCAATATGATCTATCCCTGGCAGTATTGTCTACAGTCTTGTTTCTGTAGGGACTGGGGAGTTCCAAATGAGGGCAACATCTAGGGTTTGGCTTCCAAGAGTAGGAGCTAAAGAGAAACAATGTCACATGGTAGAAAGGATAATGAGTATCAGAAGGGCCCAACTCAGCCACTTATAAACTGATGTGAAAGCAATTGCATATCTATGATCTTCAATTTCTAAACTGTAAACTGAGTTTAATAGAGGATTATTATAAAAATTACAAATAGTATACATGTGGCACATGGCAGGTATGTGATAAACATGAATTATTATTTTATCAGTATTAGCATCATCAGGGCTGAAGACCAAGCTAAAGAAACCAAGCTCAATTGGAAAGTCCAAAAAATAGGAAGATTTTTTAAATAGGAGACAAAGCCAAGAATCCAAACAAGAGTGAACTGATTCCTAGACAAGGTGAAAGACATTGAAGCTGCAGTATGGTCTGTTTATACTGGACTTACATCACATGATGTGTGACTGGCTCAAGCTTATTTAGAGTCACAAGGTAGGTCAACACTCTACCAGTGGGTGGGATTTGGAAGTCATCTCACTTCCCCAAATCCAGGATGCATCCTATGTGATGGAAGATCCTGGGTACCATCCATCCATTCATGAAGACAGCATCTTTCTTTTCTCTCCCCTCTTCTGGAACTGGGCTTCTTTGTCCATGAGGCAAATAACAGATAATAGAACCCAGTCCTCTTGGCAACAGATCCAAATTTAGTTCCTTTGAAGGAGGATTTATACTACTATATTCATTTAAACATAAATATGAGGGAAGATAGAATCTCAGGGAGAAATGAGATGAAACTCTGATGAAGAGAAAAAGGCATCAAAGACTAAAAATCAAACACAGAAAGGAGGTTACTGGCTTCTTACATTCAGTACTTATAACTGAATCTTGGATTTAGAAGGGTAACATCCTCATTGCAAAATGAAGAATGGGCTTTAAGCAACCACTGACCCTATGCAGGAAACTAAAGCCTTCTCTTCCTGCATTTCCTCATCTGTAAGATGAAAAAGCACTGGTCTAGACTAAACTAAAAATCACATTGACTTTTAAGTACAAAAAAGTCACGGTGTTTTTCAAGAGGCTATGTGATGGCTGAAGATTAATACAAATATTCAAACATTTATTTTCTGCTATATGCCTGGCACTGTGTTAAGCATTTTTTACATTAGTTACCCCACTTAATCTTCATGACAATGAAGGCAGTGTATATTATCAACTTCATTTGACAGAGAACAAACTTAAAGCTAGAAAAATTAAAGGAATGTGCCCAAATACACACAGCTAGAAAATCAAAGCGCTAGAAGTCCAAACCCTGGTGCATTCATGCGTTTACTCAGCAAGTATTGATCACACATCTATGATGTCCCAGACACTGTCCTGTGTACCTAGGTACCAGGGTGATCAAAACCAGACACATTCTTTGAACCTCCATCCACCAAAGAAGATGAACAGTAATTCGTTACACAAACCAACATGCATTAGAAGAGCAAAAAACATAGGGTGAAAAATAAGAGTCATATGGCACTTGGGGAGCCAGTAATGGGATTTGACCTAGTCAGGAAAGTTGAGCAAGGCTCCCCTGAAGTACCTTGAGCTGAGAGTTTCGAGGGAAGATAGGAAGAAAGATCATTATGAGCGAAGGGAGCAACATAAACAGGATGTGTAAAAGTCGTCCAGCAGAAGGGATCATGAGTACTATGAGGGACAAGGGAAGGCCAATGTGACTGTTGCCAAGAGAGCAAAAGAATCAGTATACAAAAATGCAGATAGAGAGAAGCACAGGACCAGTCAGGCCGCGCAGGGCCTTGTGGGCCAACGAGAGGAATTTCATCTTCCTATTTAGAGCAATGGAACCCCACTGAAAAGTTATGAGCAGGAAAACACTGAGGTCCCAAAGTAGATACAAATTGTCTTCTTTACTTTGCCAGTAGAAATGACATCAATTAAACACCAATCTAAGAGAGAGGAAAGGAAAGAGAAGAAAGAGGACAGTGTCTTAGGCTTTTTCTTCTTCAGGGTGTTGACCTAATCACAGATAATTAACAATAGGGTAGACAGCACATGGTGAAAAATATGCCGTGAAAATCCACAAAGGGTCCCACCTGGCTTCTAACATGCTTTGCCAGTGGAAATCTTGTACTAGTTCTCAGTCATTCTTAAAACGCAGTTGCAGGAGAAACAGATGAGTTTCCCTTTGCTTTGTCTATAAACCAACAGAGTTAAGGTACCTACTCACCCAATGTGGTGGTTAGTAAGATTAACATATATCAGTCATACACACCAATGCCTAACTGTTGATATTCTGCATTTTAAGTTATTGCAGGTGTTCTGAATGATGTGTCGACAATTTTCTCTCTGTTAAAGGATCCCAGGCCCTTTTAGATATAGAAGTACCCTCCTACAAGGAATAAATTAATAAAATGAGGCACATTAAAGGTAGGTTTTATGTATTTTATTGAAGTAAACATGTTTATCAGCTCTGAGAAAGAACTACAGCATAAGAAAAAGGGCTTGAGCACCCAAGATTTACAATCATTTCTAGGAAAACCAGAAGTGTTATGCTCACTTATGGTGACTGAAAACACTACCCAGGCTTGATGTATTTCATACTACTTCACTATTAATAAGGTTTTGAACTTAAAGAACTTTTCTTACAGATTAAAAAGGAAAAGAATCTTAAGTTCGCTGCCCTGTTTTTTGGAAAGGACAAAGCTCTTCTCACAGATCTTGAAAGAAGCAGAAATGAAAGGGAAACCAGGAACATTCTAGAAAATGAATCTTCCATTAATTTGGACTTTGTACAGCAGAGGGAAGATAAGGCCATCTTTGTGATCCTAAAGGCCCTGTTTACAGATCCGATACTCACATATCACTCTCTGCAACATTTTTAACAAAGGGAATAGCCTGGAAGTGACAAGATGTGCCCGTCTTTGTGGAACACTTACTCTGGGGAAAGCCAGCTGCCTTATGAGGTGACTCAGGTACCCTTATGGAAGGGGCTTTATGGTGAGGGGCTAAGGCTTCCAGCGAGGGTACCATTTTGGAAGCAGATCTTTCAGCCTCAGTCCAGCCTTCAGATGGCCTTGCAGTGCCAGCCATATGCTTGAGTGGCCCTGAGTGAGAACCATCCAGCTTAAATGGCCCCCAAATTCCTGGCCTATAGAAACAAAGATAAGAAAGGTTTGTTTCAAGCCTGTAAGTTTTGAGGCTTTCATAGCAGTAGATAACTGATAAACCATGTAATAATAGTGAAGAAAATACTGACATGTATTGAGTTTACTAAAATATAATCTCCTGGTAGAAAGGAATCATGTCTATTTGTCTTGCCATTGGCACCTCAGGGCTTGGCACAAAGCCAGTGCTTAATATGTATATGGTGATTCAGTGAAAGTATAAGACCTTAGTCACATGGCTGATATGTTATGTACTTTACACATATTTCCTAAGTTAACTCTCCCATCTACTCTATGAAATTTATTTATTATCCTCATTTATAATCTGAAGTTTAGCAAGATTATATAACTAGATTCCTGAATCTCTGTGACTCAGACCCATGGATGGGGTCTACTCATGCTGATAAATGTTTTTGCACTTCCTGTGCTATCAGCTGGAGACATGGTCTCCCTGCAGTTCTCAAGATTTAGAACTTTGACCATGGGACCAAAATGTGTCAACGCTCCTGTGGAGAGTGTAGTCAGCTTATGCTTCTGCAGGAAAGCAGAAGGAGCTTGGCTGGTTAGGATGGGAAGACCCAAGTCAGTTTCTAGATGGGGAAGGATGGGCAGGACCTACACAAGGTAAGTAGGAAAAGCCAGTGTCCTTCTTCTCAGGAGGTCCTCCCTCTCTCTAGGTGGTTTCACACAAGTCTCATCTCTGCCATTGGCAGCAAACCTTTAGACTGGTTCGAAACCACAGAAACAAAGTACCCAGGTCTGTGCAGGTTTCACAGGACTTCACCTGGATTCTCCAAACACAGCACACTCTGGGGATTCATAAGTTCTTGGATCCAAGACCCTGAATCACATTCCTGGTCCCTCACTAAGCCCTGAGGGAAAAATGTTCAGTTGTTGAAAATGAGGTTAAAAGAGATTAACCTACCAAATCCAATCAACAATCAACACGTAGTGAACACTAACCACACTTGTGCATAACTAAATACACAGTTTGTGGGTGGTAACCTGCTTTATCCTTTTAAAACATAAAAATCTGGAGTATTGATGTATTAAGAGCATGAAGGTTTCCTTTTGTGCTGTGTTGGGGCTTCTAGCTTCATTTCATAAAATATTGTGGCTCTAGGATGAGATAAAATTAAACTTGGAAATCACCTTACCAGTCTTTGCCCTTACAACTCTATCTAGTCCTACATTGAGAATGGCTAATTTTTCTGAAAACTAAGTTTTAAATAGAGTTCCAGAAGCCTGTGTGCCCCATGAAAGAATCTCAAGGTAATGTATCTTGATTTCGCCCAATAAACAGCTTATTTTTCTGGTAGAAAGAGCAGAAAATGGGAAACACATTCTAAAATTTTTGTAATTTTTAATTATTGTGGATACAGAATAGTTGTACATATTTATTTTATGTCAAATTAATTTTAGAAGAATAAGACAGAAAGAAGCTCATATACATCAAAAGGAAAACTCAAATTACTAAAAAGTATGTATATTATGATGCTCTCACATTAAATATAGAGAGAGAAAGATTTATGTTTACATATAGAAAAGACTAGGATAAACTCTAAATATTAGCTTAGCCCTCCCTCTACCCTCCCTCCGTTTCTTTCTTCCAGTGCCTATAAGTGCCTACTGCGTGTCAGGCACTGTTTGGGCTTCAGGTCCCAGAGATAAGGCTCAGGTTTGCTCTCAAGTAGCTCACAGTTCAGTGAGAAAGTCAGCAAAGTCAACAAATGCTTGGGAAAAAACAGATTTCTGAAAGGCAGTGATATGCTTTGGATCTGTGTCCCCCCCGAGATCTCATGTTCAGTTGTGATCCTCAGTGTTGGAAGTGGGGCCTGATGGGAGGTGACTGGATCATAGGGGCTGATCCTTCATGAATGGTTTAGCACCACCCCTCAGTGCTTTTCTGCTGATAGTGAGTTCTCACAAGATCTGGTTGTTTAAAAGTGTGTAGCACCTCCCACTTGACCTTGCTCCTGCTCTGGCCACGATGTGCCTGCTTCCCCTTTGCCTTCTGTCAGGACTGTAAGTTCCCTGAGGCCTCCCCGAAAGCTGATGCTGCTATGCTTCCTGTACAGCCTGCAGAACCATGAGCCAATTAAGCCTCTTTTCTTTATGAATTACCCCATCTCAGGCATTTCTTTATAGCAGTGCAAAAACAGATTAATACAGGCAGTATAGCATTAATGGTTCTGAGAAGCTGCTTTTGTGATCAACAGATAGACCTGAGGACAAGCGGTAGTTTTACACTTCCTTGCTTAAGCAAATTATCTCACTTCTCTAAGCTTCAATGCTCTTGTGTGCAAGTGGGGATAAAAAATAGCTACCCCACAGATAATTGGAAGGGATGAAAGGAATCATATGAATACGAAGCACTCAGCATGAGACTTGCCCATAGTAAGAACTCAATAAATGGCCCCCATTGACTTTATCACAGAGGGCATAGTGGAAGCCTAGAGGAGGCTAATGGGCTTATAAAGATAAAAATCCCTGAGCTGATCATCATATGGTTAACCCTGAATAGATAACATAAATCACAAACACAGAATTTGTGTTCTTTACAGACCCCATCATTGGGCAAAACCTGCCAGTGTTATCTTAGAAAAATTTTCAGAATCTACATCTCCAAACTCCCGTCTGAAAAAGCTATTCATTTTTTTCCCCAAAGCTTTTAGCTTCATGTTTGTGGCCCCTTCAGAAGGACCCCAGGGCAGCCCCCAACAGACAACAAAGCCAAAAACAGCTCAAAGACGTCCAGCAGAGGCCTCCAGAAAGCTGACTTCTCACATTTCTTCCTTTTTTCTTTTTGCTTTTTCTAGCCATTTCACTGGAAAATGTAATTCCTACCATAATTAAAAGATTCTTCATCTTACTTTCTTGAGAGGTAGCATGGTATGAGAGCGAAAGCCCAGCCCTCGGAGTCAGACAGTCCTGAATCTGAATCCCATGGCTCAGAGCCCAGAAACGTTGAACAAATAATGCATGCCAGTCTCTGTCCTAATGTTTTTGCATAACAGTGAAAATAACTATCTTGTGGATTTGGTGCAGACATGAAAGGAAGGCCACTTACGGAAGGTCACTCACTGAGTAACCAAAACTTGGTACATGCTCAATAAATGTTGGTTTTCTTTCTTTGTCAATAAAAATGATGTGTTGACTGTATTTACACACAGATTTTATAGTTCTGCCACTTAATGCCAGTATGCCCTCATTCTCTCATTGTGTGTATTCAAATGCAGAGTAAATAAGCCTTTCAGATGCTTTTAAAGTTGAAGCCCAACTGAATTGATTATGTTTTGAGGGGAGGCTGTGCATCTCTCATTCATTTTTAGCATAATCAGACAATACCTATAAGAGGAGGAATGAAAACAACATTGGTCAAATTGGTTGAGCTCCATTAATTACCACTACCCAAATGTCTGAGTGAAAAATTCAGCTCAGCTAAATGGCACTATTCTCATTAGAAATCATATTCAAATTTTGCAACTGGAGGGTTAATGTACTCCAAGGTATCTTTTTTGAATAGGCCAGGTTTTGTCAGTTTGTGTCTGCCATTTCTCAAGTATCTTTATCCTTATATCCATCCTCTCTGTAGCCTCCCAAAATAGAGTTAAACCTCTGTCTTCAATAATCACAAAACTGTTTAACTATTCTCCCCTGGATTCTGTGTCTCCTCACTACTATCTCTCTGAAACACGGAAGCCAGAGTAACACTTCCATTTACACATCAGCATCTGGTAAATAGCCCCTGACCCAGTCTCCCCAGTGATAACCTGTCAGTCTAGCTGCCCCACCACTCATCCTCTCTCCAAACTTCAAGTTCAGGAACTTGATGCATCAGGGCACTTCTAGGACCTTGCCTTGCACCAACTCCTGTTAATTCATGTCCAGACTGTCTGTCCCTATATGCTTATAAGCTTTGGATATTGCCTATAATCTACCAAATGAAGTTGAGATTCCTTGGCATGGTAGCAAGGATCCTCATAATGGGATATCATTTTCAGCCTTATTTACAAATAATACGAATGATAGCCTAAACTAGGGTATCTCAACACTTAATATGCACATGAATCATTTGGGGCTCTTGCTTAAACTTTAGATTCTGATTTAGTCTGGTTGGAGTGATGGCCTGAGATCCTGCATTCCTAACAAGCGGATGTTGACGCTGCTGTTACACAGTCCACAGCTGGAATGCCTTCGAGGCTCAGTTAATTGGTTGATACTTCAAAGCCAAGCCAAATGCAACCTCCTCACTAGAATTTTCTCTGAGTTTTCTGAAGTAAATATGAACTCTTCCTCCCTGGGATTCTTGTATGTTTGATTTGAGAAATCAATCACCAGACTAGCAGAGTTTTCACATACATTTCCATTTTACGACAAGTTTTATTGTTTCCCTCTAAGCTGACCCAAGCATACCCTGAAATGATCTGCACATTCATGATTAGTTCTGCACGGTAATTAAAGCACTACCAGAAGCTCTCATTCATTCAGGGTAAAATAACCAGAGAAATGTGAACAACCTAAATGGTGAAGAATTGCATGATAATAATTTATGTTCATAGTAATAACCCAGAGGCATAGGGAGCCCAAAATAGCTTCTGAATCATCAAAGAAAGATTAAAATTATATTCAGCATATTTTAGTGTTAAGTGAATTTGTGTTCTAATTCTCTGAAAACTGACATATGGGGTGTGTATGTGTGTGTGGTGTGTTCTGATTCCTTGAAAACATATAAGAAATGTGTAATTGTCATTGTCAGTTACATGTAATATTTATCACCCTTAGCACCAACTCTGTGCCTGCCCTTCTCCTGTCACACATGCACACACACTCATGCACACCCGCCCACACGATTTCTCAGAAAATAAAATAGGAAGGCTCAAATTCTACTATGCTTCCAAATTCCCAAAATAAACCCTTAAAGCCCTCTTTTTTTCCCTAAAATTGAAGACCTTGTAGTTATCTGGACTAAGGCTAGATACAGGCTATGTCTCCATTTTTATATATTGTTTTTCATATTGAATGCATATTGTTTTTCATTCCACAAGGATTTGCAATGGGCAACATGCATTCTCATACTAAAATCTAAAAAAATGAATTAAATATGCACAAGAAAAAAACAACAGTTAAATATAAATTAATACAGGAAGAGCGATTGCCTAGACGAGGGTTTCTTTCGTAAGGTATTGCTTCATGGCTGGCCTGGAAAGGGGAGTCAGTACGCTTAGGTCTGACTTCCTGCCTCCACTACCTCTCCCCTTTCTCCTTCCCACAACCTGCCGGCTAGTTGGGCAGGTTTTCCCCATTCTTCCACTCTGGGACTTGTGTATACACATATCCTCTTTTTTCCAGAGGTGATATATGCCTCCTGTCTTCCCTGGGAACATATTGAAATCTTGCTTCACTTACTAGGAGAATAAATCACACATTTGCTTAAATATTTTCTTAAAACATTACATTCAATGCATTATTTCCCTCATAAACTATTGTACCTTCCCCCACCCTCCACTTCCACTCCAATGACACTTTGTTTCAACCAGAAATCTAACTCCTTCCAAGGAATTGGGATATAAGTTTCCTTCTGCACATGTGTATTTATCTTCCAGGCTCCCAGACTTTGGCCAAGTGAGCTTCATTGTTGGCTGAAAGTCTCACTTCCTATCAATGCAGAATCCTTCTCATCCTCTTGGCTTTCTTAACTCCGGCATAATTCACCGTGAAGTCTAGCCACACAATCAGGAAAGCTTTCCTCCAGTGGCGGGGAGCCTCAGGTGGGCCCTGCATTGCCTATGGGATGGAGCATGGTTGTCTGACCCCAAGGCAGTGGTGAGCGAGGACTAGCTCTTCAGCTGACACCCCTGCCAGATCCTGTTTGTGCCTCCAGAGCCTGGCTCAAGACAGAAACAGATGATGGCGGAGCACAGGCTTCCCTGGGGTTCCCATGACTCCCCTGCTTACCTTAGGGGACTGGGGGGCCTTTCTCAGGACATTTAATAGCCTGTATGCACATGCAGCTATATTTTGCATGGTTGACTTGGCAAAAATTAGAGAGTGGGGTGTGGGTCAAAACCCTGAGAGCGAGAATAGACAGGCACAGATGCGGAACTGAGGATTGTCGGCGGAAGGAGGAAGGGGAGGGCCATAAGCTTTTATCTGCAAGGCTCCTTCATAGATTCTTAGTCTTCTTTGAAAGAAGAGGTCCCCTTCCTATAGAAGAAAACTACACTCTGCAGAATAAGCGTAGGTCAGACTCTACAGAATTAAGTGTAGGACAACGTTGGAGTGGCTGCGCTGCAGAGGGGAAGACTGGGAGTCATTGCAAGGCTAGGAGGAAGACCCCAAGTGAGTCCTGGGTGGCAGGACCACTGGGGGATGGGTTGTCCACAGGCTGGGGCTACTGCCAGCAGAACACCCAGGGTGTCTTGGTCAGTAGGAGAAGCAGTGTCTGTATCTTAGTTCTCAAAGCATGAGGGAAGGAATTTCTTTCATAAGGATCAGGAGAATCAGAGGAAGCTGAGCAGGCCTAGGCTGCCGCTGAGCAAGGCTCACCAGTGGGTCTACCAGCCATGGAGCATTCAGTACAAGAGTCTGTATTGGGCTCCCTCCCACAGCTGACCCATTGTGTGTGGACAACCCCCTGCTGTGGCCCTACACACTTTACAGTAGCCTAACACAGTCTTGGCCTTTTGTGAGTGGAAGGGAAACTCTGTACCCTAACTGAGTCAGGACTGGGCAGAATGGACTGGAAATTCCTTCTAGCCAGGACGGCAGTGGGATACCATCCTGCCTCTGCTACACAAGTGCTCTCTGGCATCCCCCTTGCTTTACATTGTTTTCAGCTTCTAAGAATCCCTTGGTTTGTGATTGCCCATAAATTGTCTCCTGCTTGACTCAAAGCTTCAGGGTTTATGGTGGCCTGTTTTTCATAAATCTACCTCACTTCTTACCCACAATTTACCTTGACCTCCGCTATTTGTCCCTTCCTTGTTTCAAAGTGTTGGCATTTCCTCTTCTCCATGACAAATACGTGGTTCTTCCAATCATGTTTTATTTTCCTCAGTCTCACTTTCTTACTCTTTATTCACATTGACTGCCATTTACATTCATGGTATAAAAATATTTAAAACCATCATGAAAAGTGCAGTGTTCATGTAGTGAAATGTCACCAAAGATGAGGACAAGCGTCGTATCAGGATTTCGTATGGGACCAAGTTCTCGGCACTATGTCTGCTCTCTTATTATAATGGGAGGCTATGTGATAACTATGATGCTGCATACTCCACAATAGTGGACCTCGTTATTATTTTTTCATACAATCGAAGCACAATCTATTAGAATGGGAAAAGACCCTGGAGATAATAAGACACAGCCCTGCCATTTTACAGAGGAGTAAACTGTGGACCAGAAAGATAAAAGGCTTCGCCCCAAATCACAGGGTTAATCAGTAAGGATGCTAAGGTCAAAACCTGGGTCTCCAGTGTTCAGGCTGAATAGTCATTCCAGTATGTGGAAAGGTGATTTGACCCACGTAAGTGAGTAGAATTGAATTTTTTTTAAAGTCAAAGCTTCAGAGAGTGAAGCTCAAGAGGGATTTGTTTTGTTCATTCATTCCATGTCTCTCTATTGAATGTCCACTAGATGCAGGCACTGTACTGGGCAAACGAGGTGAAGTTGTGAGCAAGCAGATGCCAATCCTATGAACCTTAGACATTTAGCAAATATCTGTGCAAGCAAATTACCCCATATCTCATTGATTTTCAAATGCAACTGCTTTTTTTTTTTTTAAGATGGAGTCTTGCTCTGTCATCACCATGCTGGAGGGCAGTGGTGCAGTCACGGCTCACCGCAACCTCTGTCTCCCGGGTTCAAGCAATTCTCCTGCCTCAGCCTCCCAAGTAGCTGGGACTACATGCCCAGCTAATTTTTTGTTGTTGTTGTTGTTGTTGTTGCTGTTGTATTTTAGTAGAGATGGGGTTTCACCATGTTGGCCAGGATGGTCCTGAACACCTGGCCTTAGGTGATCCACCCGCCTCAGCCTCCTAAAGTGCTGGGATTATAGGCATGAGCCACCACACCTGGCCAAATGCAACTACTTTTTAAACATCTCAGCACATTCAAATTTGAGACAGGTTGTACCATCAAAATGCCTGATTATAAACTTGGCCTGGAAGGGAGTCAAGTTCTTCTAGATTGTATTTGCATTTGCTTCTTCATCCAGGCCACTCTCAACATGGGACTCCTTTTAAACTATACTCTCTGCTTGTGGTTTTCTGGACCACACTTGTAGTTAGACTTTAGTCCAAAAACCTGCAAGATGATCACCTCCTGATTCTCCCATGAAAAGGAGACTTCTCTTTCTCCTTCCATCTGGGGCCAAGGTTGAAACTGGCAAGTTTCCTGGATGTCCCTTTCTACATGCTGGGTTCATTTCTCATGTGCCCTTACATCAGTAAGCCAGCTTTGCGTGGAAAGCCTCATGCTAAATTCTTCACCTTGAGCTTCTCTTCATGAACTTTCTCAGAGGTATGTACAGTAATGGTCCATTTTACAATTAGTGGCATTGTAGTTTCTATAAAATATAATAATTATAAATTGTGATAAGAATTGTGAAAGAATAGTATAAAATGGTACAAGGAGGCATAATAGGTGACCTAATTTACATCAGAAGCCTCTATAAATAAGTGACAGGTAAACTGAGTCCCGAAGACTGAGACAAATGGCCCAGGAGCTAAGCATCTCAGACAGGGTGAATAATCTGTGTAAAACACACTTAGGTTAAAAAAAAAAAAAGAAGGCAGCATTGCTTTTAAATCCCTTCAGTGTGATGATCTCCAAAGTGTTAATATCCAAAAAGAAAAGACTGTCTTTTTGATCAATAGCTGTTCCTTGAAACTGAAATAGAAATATGATGGATTCTGATTTCTACACTACTTTCTTAAAAATTGTATTTATAAAAGCAAATCGAGTTATGCCCTGTAATTATAATTATCACCCACAATTTCCTTCATCTAAAGTTGATTATGTTCTCTGTTGCTGGGCTAAAAGCACAGTGAATTGACATGTGGAACAGTAAGAAGATCAATTGTCAACATCACATATGCCTTTTGCATGCAGGAGGTATTAAAACCATTCCCTGTCACTGCTTTTTGAGAACAGCCTCATCTCCAGGGTCTGAGCATTCCAGACAGGGGGAACATCCCATGGCACTGGAGAATAAGGTACAATTTTTAAGACATTCACGAAAGGAGGCTTCCCAGCTGGAATATGGGGAACACCATTTCTCTCGGCCAATCCTCTTTCAATCAGTGCAAAAGCCCATGCCCATTGCAGCAGTCCTCGAATGGTGCTTCCTGAGACTTCAAAAAAGTGATGGTAACAAAATCACAATTACTGATATTGTGAAATATATATAGTCATGAGCCACATAACAAAGTTGCAGTCAAAGATGAACCGTACATATGACAATGTTCCTAAAAGATTATATTATCATATTTTTAATGTGCTTTTTCTATGTTTAGACATGTTTGGATACACAAATACTCACCATTGTATTACAGTTTCCCATAGTACTCAGTACAGTACCATGCTGTGCAGGTTCACAGGCTAGGAACGATAGGCTATATCATATAGCCTAGGTGTGTAGGAGGCTGTACCATCTAGGTTTGTCTAAGTACAGGCTCTGATGTTCACACAACTGTAAAATTGCCTAATAATGCATTTCTCAGACCATATCCCTCATCACTAAACAAGGCATGACTGTATCTTGTTTCCTGACACACAATGCCTAAAATTCTTGGACTCTCCAGAGTGATAAAAGTGTACTTTAATGAGATGGCTGGTGACCTTCCTAAACTGCTTCAGGAAGGGGGCTGGTTACCAGAAAGACAAAGACATGATCACAGAGTTGGGGCTTTCAGTTCTATTCCCCAGTCCCCAGAAAGGTGAGAGAGAAGAGAAATGGAAGGTTGAGTTGATCACCAATGGTCAAGTGATGTCATCAATCATGACTATGCAGTGAAGCCTCCATAAAAACCTGCAAAAGACAGGATTTGACAGAGCTTCCAGAAAGCTAAACACGTGGTGATTCCTGCAGGGTAGATCACCCAGAGAGGAGAGGGCAGCTCCATGCCCTTTTCCACAGACCTTGCACTATGCATCTCTTCCATCTGGCTGTTCAGCTGTATCCTTTGTAATGTCCTTTATAATAACCCTGTAATAAGTAAAGTGTTTCCCTGAGTTTTGTGAACTGCTTTAACAAATTAATCCAACTCCAGGAGGTGGTTGTGGGAACCCCAATTTATAGCCAATCAGTAGAGGGGCAGGCCACAAACTAGGGTTTATGATTGGCATCGGAAGTAGGGGGCAGTCTTGCAGGGCTGAACCCCCAACCTGTGGGATCTGATGGTGTCTCCAGGTAGAGAGTGCCAGAATTAAGTTGAATTAGAGGACAACTACCTGGTATCCACTGGAGAATGGTTGCAGAATTGACTGCTTGGTGTGTGGGGAGGAAAAACTATCCATCTGGTCACAGAAGCATTGTGTTCTGTGTTGAATAGAGAAGAAAGGACAGGAAAACACACCTTGGTTTTTTCCCAGTATCTCCTAGTGTCTTTTTCTCATGCACGGATCTACAGCAAATAGCACCCAGGGATTTCCCTGCGATTAATGGACCATCTTAAAACTTTGAAAATCCCAATTTGTTATAAATTTACTGAACAATCAGTACACTCTTACTTGTATTTTCAGAGCTCTGCTATAAGAGTTTCTTAATAAAAGTAAATGATAAATAGCCTGTCAACTAACTGCATTATAGAAATGCCCAGTTACACTGTAGCTCATCCAGATGAAATTTCCTTTCTTTTCAACCCAGCACACTGATCCTAAGTGACCAAAAGACATGAATTCCTAGGAGCATTTTCAGTCTTTGCTCTATTTTGTACCTGGATTGTGAGATACTCAGACCTAAATGCCAGGAAGGCTGGAATGTGGCATTCATGGAATTTCCTTTGCACATCTCTCCCTAGGTCTGGGGGGAACATATTCGATCCAGGGACTCAAGAGCATTATAGAGGGCTGCTTCTTTGTCACTTGTCTGCCATTATCAAACAGAAATAGAAAAATGGTCACCAGCAATGAAATTTGTGTGGACAGCTGCCATCTCTGCAGCCTAATCCTATGTTGGGCTGGGGACTTTTATCTTATTTCATCTGGACTCCAGGTCAATCATTATTCTCCAGAAAATTAAATTTCCCTACCCTACGCTACCATGATTGTTGCATTCAGAGAAGAGCCTTTGGCTTTGATAAAGAGCCGTGGGTGGCCGATCATCCATCTATCCATTCATCCATTTAAACAGTGACTGTCAGACTGCTAGCTGCCCTGAGCTGCTCCATGTCTGAGACATATTCTGTGCTTCAAAGCTGCTTGTTGTGTTGTCTTCATCTTCTTCCTATTTTTCTTCCTCTCTACCCTTTACTCTTCCTCCTCTTTCTCATTTTAAGGTTTGTACTTGCTATGGGTTGAATACGTCCCTTCTAAAATTCAGGAGTTGCCAATATGATAGTATTAAGAGGTGGGGCCTTTAAGAGATGTTTAGACCATGGGGCTCCTCCCTTGTGAGTGGGATTGAGGTTTTTATAAAAGAGACTTCACACAGTGTTTTGCTCATTTTCTTCTTTACCCCTGAGGATATAGTGTTCCTTCCATCCAGAGGATGCGACATCAAGCCACCATCTCAGAAGCAGACTCAGCCCTCACCAGGCAACCAAACCTGCTGGCACCTTGATCTTGGACTTCCCAGCCTCCAGAACCATGAGAAAATAAATGCTTATCCTCTATAAATTATCCAGTCTGCAGTATTTTGTTGAGCAGCACAAACAGACTGAGACAGAAGTACTGTGAGCGTTGATTTGGATGTCAGCTTGACTGGATTAAAGGAACCCAAATAGCTGGGAAAGCATTATTTATTCTCAGTGCTTCAGTAGGTACTGAGTCCATCCTCCTTCTGCTGAAAGGGAAACCCAACTCATTTGACATTTTATTAGAATAATTGGGCTGCCTTAAGTGTGTCTGTGAGAGTGCTCCTGGAGGAGATTGGCACGTAAGTAGGTGAGCTTGAATGGAGAAGATCCAGTCTCAGTGGAGCAGACACCATCCAATGGGCTGGGGGCCTGGAGGGAATGAAAAGGTGAAGTAAGGTCAAAGTCTCATCCTCTCACTTCCAAAGCCAGGAGACCCTTCTCCTTTCTTCAGACATCAGAACTCCAGTTTCTCTGGCCTTTGGACTCACATCAGCAGCTCCTGGGCCTTTGGGCTTGCACTGAGAATTATACTGACAGCTTCCTTGGTTCTGAAGGCTTGGGACTGGGACTGACCCAAGCTACTGAATTTCCTGGTTCTCCAACTTGCAATTGGGCTATCATGGGACTTCTCAGCCTCCATAATTAAATGAATCAAATCCCCTAATAAATCCTTCATCTCTCTCTCTCTCTCTCTCCATATATATGCGTATATATATGTACATATATATGTACATATATGTATATGTATATATGTACATATATATGTATATATGTACATATATGTATATATGTACATATATATGTATATATGTACATATGTGTATATATGTACATATATGCATGCATATATACATGTACACATATATGTATATATGCATGTACATATATGCATGTATATATGTGTACATGTATATATGTATATATATGCACATGTATATATACGTATATATACATGTATATATGTCTATATGTATACGTATATATACATATACATATATATGTCTTATTGGTTCTATTTCTCTGGGGAACGTTGACCAAAACAGTACTGTTGGCCAGTTATTTGATCAAATAATTGTGGTTGGCATGACAAAAGAAAGGAGGCCTCAGAATGAGTCACTGTGACTTCAACTGTTAACTTCAGTCTTAGCAGAACAAAGTGCTGTCTTACCTCCATGATCAAAACAAGGCAAGAACTCGGCTATTGTGGTTCTGAAGCACTTTCAGAGAAAAGATAGTGAACCAGCTGGCTCTAATAAAGCTCCTCCAAATTTGAGCAAACTTAAATCTCCCCCTTTTGCCTGGGAAAACCCATAAGCTTATGTGAATAAATAAGCCTCTTATTTAAAAACTAAACTTTGAAGTTTGGAAACAAAAGCTGCAGAGTTGGTGCCCCAGTACACAAAGATTGTTCCAAACTGGAAATTCATCGGAATTTCAAGGAAATGAAGACAAGTGAGAACGTACTCTTGTATTCATAGGTTGTGGGAACCCAGGCATAAGACAATGCACAACCTAAAAACTAATACTCTTACTAGATAACTGATTGACTTAATGTGAAGAAGTTTGAGGCACAGGACCCTTGGAGGGAAAATCATTGATCCCACCACCTATAATCCCAAATCAAAGACAAAAACAATTATTTCTTTTCTCCTCTGCCCTTCCTCTAGCTGCCCAAAAATGGCCACACAGAAGCTAGGAAAGAAAATTAGGCGGTGCAGAGCAGTGGTTCTCAAACTTTACTGTTTTGCTGAACACCAGAATCACCTGGGAGTTTTCAAGAATCCTTATGCCCCAGTCACGCTGAGAAGTGTAGTGAGAGCAACCCGTTAAATCAGGATCCAGGAGCAGGAGGGGGAAAACTAGCAACTGTCATTTTTTGAAGACCTCCAAGTGCCTCCCATGCAGAGCAGGTTTGAGGACAGAAGTATAAGTGGTGCTTCTCAGTGAGGCAGGATCTGAGAGTGTGTTTCTAGCAAGCTCCCAGCTGGTGTGGTCCCCAGACTGCAATTTAAGTAACAAGTGTAGAGTTTCTCTCTCTGATCCCACCCTGGCAAAGTGAAAGAAGCTGAAAGAAAAGAGAAGTGAGCCTGGGCAGAAATAGAAGGATAGTTAAGCAGGGTGTGGGCAAAGAGGCTCATCAAATCAACGCAGCCTGGAAAAAGGGAAAGAAAGCCTGTGTGTTCTCAGGAGGATACAGCTATCTGTCATTTGAGGCAGGACATCCCAGGGTCCCATGAAAGCTTTTCTCCTCCCTCACCCCAATACCATACACACAGGAAGGATTCATCTGTCCTATATCTCCAACAGGAGTGCCCAAATTCCTCTGCCTCCCTGTAATTGCAATGTCGGATGAGAAAAGATTCTTGAGCCATCACCTAAGCATTGGCATATGTTCAAGATTCTCCCATCTTGAAAGCAGAAAGCAAGCCAACCCACCTGCAAGCCACCCCACCTCTGTGGACTTTGGCTTTCCTTCCAGTCCAAGCTCCCTTTTTTCTTGCACACAGACAGCTTCTTGAAGGACCTATCATGGGTACCCACACTCTTCGTTTTCATCCTGCCAGTATGTCATATGGACATTTTGTTTATCATAGACTTTTTTTACATTAATTTTGACTTTTAAAAAACACTGCCTTAAAATATGAATCTCGATCCTTTTGTGGTTTATAAGCATGATGATTGGGTTTTCATGCCCATGCGTGCGATGTGTCTCCTTCAAATCTTTTTATGAAGTAGGGGCATTATCTGTCTGACATGAAAAAATAAAAAAAAGGTGTTTATCTTGATTACCTCATTTTGGCACTCCCCTTATGTTTAGCCCCCAGGCTCTTGCCTCACCCTAGCCTTAACCATTTCCATCTGCTCCTCAACCCACTATAGTCTGGTTCTGCTTTCAATGCAATAGAAACTAATCTTGAAAGACTCAATAAAAATTCTTCCATGACATTTGTTTTAAAGGACAATTTTTTAGCCCCTGTATTCCATGCCATTCCTTTAAGCACTTCAAACACATCAAACCACAAAACATACACAAATACAATGATTATGAAAAATGTTCCTAATACCCATGTCTTTTCCTGAAATGTCAACATCTTGTTTTCTTCCGCATTTCTTTATTTTTTATACTTCACCTATACTACCTAAGATTACAGCAGTACTTAATTAAAAATCTCAAGGTCATAGTATTCTTATCCAGACCAAAAAGAAACGGAATATCCACTTAGACAGCCAAGGTTGTAGGATCTGGTTGAACCATTGATTCTTGGTTAGGGCATGAGGTCAGATTGTTTCTCTGAAGGCTGTCTAAATCCAAACCATGGACATCAGGCTGAAACTTTCTTCTTAAGTTAATCTTGACTTTTCAAATCAATTAAAAAAAATAAGTCTACATTTTCGCCATGGGTTTTAGTTTTTAGCAGCCTGGAGTTTCCCTATCAGACATAGCCTTCTGTCTTGGCCCTCATTGTCCCGTCATTGTGATAACTGGGCCTGGTTTATTGGTGTTATTTAAAATGTATGGCTGCCTCACATGTCTCATCCTAAGTGGGACTATCCAGAGGTTTCATCTCTCAGGAAAGGTAGAACCGGGGTAGCACAATGAACCCTCCCTTTTAAGATAGTTGCTGACTTCATCATCTTGGAACACAGTTTTGATTCTTTTTCTAGTTATTGTGTGTGACCACTGGTGCTTGAAAGGCCCTCCTGTTCTTGGTAGAGTTTCTGTACATTTTCCCTGGGCGATTTGGCTAACTCTGTTTCCTGTACTGCCTCTTCTCTAGCTGTACAGCTTGACGTGAGTTTTATATCTATACTTTAAAACCAAACAGAGTTAATAGATGAAATAAAAAACTAATTTATATTAACTTCCTCATTAAAATTAATAAAAAATTAAACACATCCCATGAGAGCCAAACTTCTATGTTCGTCCTAATTACCTTTAATGTATATTAACTTTTTTCTGAATGTCATTATAAAATTTTGGCCTTTCACCAACTCATCATATTTCAGTTAACTGCAATTATTATATCTTTTTTGATGCTCAGATTATAACTTGGCCAGCAGGAGACCTTGAAGCTGGCTCCTTTGTCCTTTCAGCACTGACTCTAGCATTTTTGAAACTATCTCTGCTTTCTGGAGACAGTAGGGTATTCTGGGTTCATGCTACTGTGTGTGTATGTGTGATCCAGGAGTGCTAACCCAAATCTGGACACTTAGGAGTTCATATGAGTATAGGTAGTGACCAAATTCTACTGAAATGGGAGACTTCCCTGACCCCCTTGCAGGATGTGTGACAGGGGTGTGGCTGGTGTGTTCAGCCACTATCACGGCTCAAACCCCTTATGGGAGGGGGAGCACGCAGATGGGCGGGTGCAGGAGCCGGACGAGTGCTTTTGGGCTTCGCCCCCACAGCAGCATCCAGGGGTGGGTGTCCGTGACTCCCAAAGCCCCAGTGGATGTGTTACAGTGCTATTTTGTCTCTGCCATCCATAGATGGCTTAAGCGTTAACCAGCTCACTGCCCTCTTGGTACCCGAGTCCTTGTCTGGTATCCAGGAAGAATCCTGTCACATGGACAAATGGGGGTGGCTTTCAGCAGGATGGATGGTGAGCTGGAGACAAGATGGAGTGGAAAGAATATCTTCCCCTGGAGTTCAGGCATACAGCAGCCTATCTCCCCTCCAACAGTCCCCAGCTGAACTCCTAACGTTCAGATGCTCCTTCTCTTCTCTCCTTCTCTCCCGTGTAGCTCTTCTGCTCCTCTGCTCTTTTGCTTATGGAGCTTGGAGTTTGGAATTTATATGGGTACAGGATAGGGGGGCGTGACAGGCCAAAAGGCAACATTTGGGCATGAAAACAGGAAGGCCTGTTCTCATTTAGGGCCGTGGGCTTCCAGGCTTGAGGGTGAGGCCTTTGCCAGGGAACTGCCGTCTTCCTCCCAGTATTTAATTTCCTTGCCTCCTGTCCATATCATAGGCAGTGACCAAAATGCGGCTGCTGTTGGAACACTTATCTAGGAAAAAATATTGCTTTTTAATGGTGTGAGTTCACATTGGTTTTTTCCCTGATATTATTAACATAGTTAAATTGCTGTACCTGACTCTTCTTAGTGGATGAGGTTTTTATCGACCTCTAAGGCTTTCTAATATATTAGTACAACAAATGACCTCAGCTTGAACCTTATCTATGTCACAGTTCCAGCTCTGATATTAATCTGCCATTGTGCTCGGCTTCTCATCACACTGACGGTCACCGTCACCGACTCAGTACTTGGTCTTTGTTTCAGCGTCTCATTGTGGCCCTGATCACACCGATTTCCAAGTTCAACCCCCATCCCAGATGACTTCTTGGCCCCTGGGAAATGCGCATGTAAGAGTTTTTGCCCCCGAGGAGTAATTGTTCGGGATGGTAGCATGTCAATCTTCTATTACAAGGAGGGCCTGGCTTCACTTCTTGTGAAAAGAGAGACCTTTTTCTGTTTTACGATTCAGTTTTAAAGAACCTGGTATTTCCTTTTGTTCCTGTTTCTTCCACCATCCGTTCCATATCTGTCTCTACAGTTTTCTTTCAACATGTTTAAATGCAGGAATACACAGCAAGAAAGGTGCGGCCTCTGCACATTCTCTTCAATATGAACAATGAAAGGACAGAATCGCTGATTTTTCTCCGTCTCAACTTGTTATATTTCGTTCTAGAAATCTTGGCTTTCTTACATTTTTTAAGTGTATCCTCCTTGACTGACAACTTCAGAGTTGCTAATCCATTTGTTCAAGGGATCTGGAACTCCACAATGGTACCACTGGCCACAGATAAGTTTAGCTTCCACACACAGGTCGGGGGAAACTGGGGGTGGCCACCACCTTGGGGGTTGTGTCATAAATACCCTTGCTATCTTTATGCTTAGGAGTCTGGACAAGGAAATGGGAGAAGATTTACTTACAGAGAAAAGACCTAAAAAGTAGTGAGCACAGGGGCACATATCTATTCTCTTATTCAGTGTAAGCTTAGCAGGGTGGATTTTGGTTTTTACAGAAGCCCAAGTTTCATTTTATGCCTTTGAATTGAGGCAGAGTATATGAGAGATTTGTTGAAGGCTGTCCATTAGCCTAGGTAAAAATGCAGTATAAAATGTGTATACATTTTTTAATACTAAGGAAAATTTTTATAAATTGTAATTCTAATACATATATATATATTTTAATGATAACTCAATGTACGTGAATATAAAACTTGCCATTTATGAGCCAGCCTGTATGCTAGGCACCTGACATTGAATAATTCTTCACTCCTCACATCAGCATGCTGAGATGAGTTTTAGTATTACCGTTTTAAAGATGGGTAAACAGAGGCTTAGTGAGGTTATGTAAATTATTCATGTTCTTAACCTGGTAGGTGGTGCGTTGTGATTGAAATCCAGGTATTTTGATTCTAACTCCAGAATTCATTGTCCTAAATATGTGCCTGCAGGCATAACAAAAACTGGATCCTACCCTACATATAATTCAAAATCTTCCTCTTGTCACTTATTTTACTAACAGCATTTCCCTCATAAAGTTTTAGAAAAGACTTTTTCAATGACTGTATACTGTCTTTTCTTGAAAAAGTAATTTTGCCAGTCCCCTACTAATGAACATATGTTTTTCAAATTTTTCAGTATTATAAATAATTATTCAGTAAGTATTAAAAAAATAAGCAAGGCATTATACCTATTTTTGCTCATGTGTTTGATGATTTTCTTAGATTAGATTCATTGGAGAAAAATTACTGAGTCAAAGGAAATGATAATTTGAGTACTTACATTACCTGAAAGTGGTCCTGATCCAGACCCTGAGAGAGGGTTCTTGGATCTTACGCAAGAAAGAATTCGAGGTGAGTCCATAAAGTGAAAGCAAGTTTACTGAGAAAGTAAAGGAATGAAAGAATGGCTACTCCATAGACAGAGCAGTCCCTGGCTCTGGTTGCCCATTTTTATGGTTATTTTTTGATGCTAAACAAGGGGTGGATTATTCACACCTCCCTTTTTTGGGCCAAATAGGGTAACTTACTGATGTTGCTCTGGCATTTGTAAACTGTCATGGTGCTGGTGGCAGTGTGGCAGTGAGGGTGACCAGAGGTCAGTTTTGTCACCATCTTGGTTTTAGTGGGCTTTGGCCGGCTTCTTTACTGCAACTGTTTTATTAGCAAGGTCTTTATGACTTGTATGTTGTGCCAGCCTCCTGTCTCATCCTGTGACTAAGAATGGCTTAATTTACTGGGAATGCAGCCCAACAGGTCTCAGCCTTATTTTACCAAGCCCTTATTCAAGATGGAGTTGCTCTGGTTCAAATGCCTCTGATGTGTATATAGAAAGCACCAAGTAAATTTTCACAAAGTTTGTGCAGACTTGTACTTCTGTCCGGAATTTATTTTAGGGGGTCTTTGCAAACTTCCACCAGCACAGAAAATTTTCTTTAAAAAATGTTTTACTATTTTAATGAGTGAATAAAATGTATCTTGTAACTTTTAATTAGATTTGATTAGTTGTGAAATTTTCAGAAAATGAGACATCTTTGAAAGTAATATAATACATATGTATACATATATCTCGAGGATTTCTTCTAAGTTCATGACCCTTTTTCTTATGGTTAGGTAAAATAGGCCATGAAAATACTTGTTTAATTCAACTTTTCAAAGTTATTAACACTGTGCTTTAACAACTATTTTCATATATGTTAAAATTCTACTGTTTACTTTTATATTTCTATTCTACTTTTTATATTCTCTAGAGTTGTGTTAAAAAGTTTTTGAATTCATACACTGACTTTATTCTATTTTTAATAATTTGTTTATTTTCTAACTTTAGAAAATCTTTCCTATGTTCATCGGTTTTGTTATAGACACATTTTAGTTATATATAATACATATTTTTAAAACTTATCAATTTTGTCTTTTCCTGCTGTGAAAGAGCAGTAGTTCCATAAAAGGCTCACATAAAACATTTGTTTTCTGGAAGAGAGATCCAAGATGGCCGATTAGCAACAGCTCAGGATTGTAGCTCTCAGTGAAAGCGCAGAGAGCGAGCAGATGCCGCAATTTCAGATGAATTTCTGTTGCCCACAAACTGGGTGCTACCCAGCGGAGGAGCCACACAGGTTGCCAGCGCAACTCTTTTGGCCGGTGCAGCTGTTTTGCTGGTGCCCCAACGCGGCGCAGCACTTCTCAGTGCGGAGTATACGGGACTGGGTGCCCTTTGAGTCGGGCTCGGCTGGTCCCATCCCCACCAGGAGAACAGCAATTGGAAGCACTGAGGACTGAGAGTTTCACAGTAAGCACAGCTGAACCTGGGAAAGCCTAGCTCTGCGGGGAAAGGGCGTCTGCTGAAGGAAAACTAAGAAACAGAAAAAACTTCATCACCAACAAGACGGACATCCACTCAGACCCAATCTGAAAGTCAGCAATTACAAAGACGACAGGTGGATAAATCCACAAAAATGGGAAGAAACCAGTGCAAAAAGGCTGAGAACACCCGAAATCAGAATGCCTCTCCTCCTACA
>CAUYLG010055892.1:0-35668 GCA_963573385.1 Cacajao melanocephalus | reverse complement strand
GGAGAAGGGGAGGGAGGGGAGGGGAAAGGAGGGGGAGGGGAGAGGAAGGGAGGGGGAGGGGAGGGGAAAGGAGGAGAAGGGGAGGGGAGGGGAGGGGAGGGGAAGGGAGGAGAAGGGGAGGGGAGGGGAGGGGAAAGGAGGAGAAGGGGAGGGAGGAGGGAGAGAGGGAGGGAGGAAGGAAGGAAGGAAGGAAGGAAATCTTGAGTTGTGCAAGTTGCAAAAGCTTGGTGGAACATGATGTTTTCATGAAATAGCTTATTTAGGTTAAACACAATAAATACCAAAATATTAGCTAAATTCAGAAGATCAGTAGACTCATCAATTTGCATCAAATAATATCAACCTCCTCCGAAGTTGGATATTTGCTATTTTAAGTTTCCAGCCACATGTGTAATTTTAAAAAGAACTGTGATATTTGACAAAGACCCCTGCTTTGTTCCCAGTCATTATTTCTACTGTGTCTTCGACAACAGTTTCGGTAAGTGTGTGAACAATGAATTCCATAGGTCTAATCTTTGCAATTCAGTACAACATTATAAAATGTGGTTTCCACACCTTTTGCCTTTGGCCTATTGCGTTTAGCTTTAGGTGATGATGTCCTTCCATTCTGCTTCAGAATTTTTGATGACATTTGAAGCAGGAAGATTTCATATCAAAATATATGAGCCTTTTCATTTATTCACTCACTCATTCACTCATGTATTCATTTATTCATTCCACAAATGTTTATTGAATACTTATGCTATATGAGGAACTGTGCAAGGGATATATATGTCACATAATGGCGTTTAATTTTCTCTCATTACCAGGTGATATGGTTTGGCTGTGTCCGCACTGAAATCTCATCTTGAATTGTAACTCCCTCAATTCCATCGTGTTGTGGGAGGTACCCGTTGGGAGGTAATTGAATCATTGGGGTGGGTCTTTTCTGGGCTGTTCTCATGATAGTGGATAAGTCTCAAGAGATCTAGTGGTTTCAAACACAGGAGTTTCCCTGCAGAAGCTCTCTGTTTGCCTGCTGCCATCCATGTAAGTTGTGACTTGGTCCTCCTTGCCTTCTGCCATGATTGTGAGTCCTCCCCAGCCATGCGGAATTGGAAATCCATTGCCAAATCTCGGGTATGTCTTTATCAGCAGTGTGAAAATAGACTAATAGGCCAGGCCATGGTAATCCAAATTTCAGTTATTTTTCATGGGAGTTGCATGATACCTTTAGTTTCTTTGCTGCCATTTTTAAATTTGTTTTTGTTTTCACAGACAGGGTTTCTGTTACCCAGGCTGGAGTGTAGTGGCGTGATCATAACTCAATGCAGCCGCCAACTCCTGGATTTAAGTGATACTCCCACCTTAGCCTCTGAAGTAGCTAGGACTACAGGCATATTCCATCACGCCCAGCTAATTTTCAAAATTTTTTTGTAGACATGAAGTCTCACTATGTTGCCCAGGCTGGTCTTGAACTCCTGGGCTCAAGCAATCCTCCTCCTGCCTTGGCCTCCCAAAATGTTGAGATTACAGGTACGAGCCACTGTGCCAGATACTGCTGGTATTATTATTATTTTTGAGATGGAGTTTCACTCTTGTTGCCCAGGCTGGAGTGCAATGGTGAGATCTTGGCTCACTGCAACCTCCGCCTCCTGGGCTCAAGCGATTCTCCTGCCTCAGCCTCCTGAGTAGCTGGGATTACAGGCATGCACCACCATGCCTGGCTAATTTTGCATGTTTAATACAGATGGGGTTTCTCCATGTTGGTCAGGCAGGTCTCGAACTCCTGACCTCAGGTAATCTGTCCTTCTTGGCCTCCCAAAGTCCTGAGCCACCGTGCCTGGCCGGTATTCATTTTTATACCAGTAGATGGTCCAAGTGTTGGAGTGATACATCTCTAATAACTAGCTGACGACCTACAATTAAAGTCATAACATTTTTTTATCACAAATTCCACCACTCCGCTATTTGTAATTGATATGCAGCATAATCACCATGTTTTGGGGTACAGTCCTAGGAATTTGAGCACATGTATAGACTCCTGTGACCACCACCACAATAAGGATCCAGAACTGTTCCCAACTTCTCGTGTGCTGCCCTTTTGTAGTCAAGGCCTCCCCAACCCCCACCTGGGCAACCACAGATTTGTTCTCTGTCCCTATCATCTTGCCTTCCGAGAATGTCGTATAAATGGAAGCATATAGCATGTAAACTTTTGAGACTGGCTTCTGCCACTCAGCACAATACCTTTCAGATTTATCCATGTTGTGTTCATCAATAGTTTCTGCCTTTTGATTACTGGGAAGAATTCCATAGTATGGATGTACCACAATTTTTGTTTATCCATTATTTTAGTTTGTGCTGCTACAACAAAATACCTGAGACTGGGTAGTTTAAAAAGAACAAAAATTTATTATTCACAGATCTGGAGGCTGAAAAGTCCACAACCAAGGTGCTGGCGTCTGGTATGGTGAGTCCTTGCTGCATCACCCCGTGGCAAAAGGTGGAACGGCAAGCTAACCAAATGCTACATGAAGCCTCTTTTATAAGGCCCTTAGTCCTGTTAATGAATGAGGAGCCCTAATGGCTTAATCACCTGTGAAAGGCACCATCTCTTAATGCCATCACATTGGCAACACCTTTATTTTGGAGGGGACACATTCAAATGATAATATCCATTCATCTGTTGTTGGACATTTGGGCTGATTCTGGTTTTTGGCTATTATGAATAATCCTGCTGTGAGCATTAATGCACAGGTGTTTGTATGAAAATGCTTCCTTTTATTTACTACCTAAAAGGTAGCATTCTATAGACGTATCTTTGGCACTTTGCTTTTTCACTGGAACTTTATTTTAGAAGTCACTCCACTTCAGTTTGTAGTGATTTTTCTCACTTTTTTTTTTTTACAGCCACATAGTATTCTATCGTATGGATGTACCATAGCTTATTCAACAATAAACCTATGTATGGACATTTAGATTATTTCCAGTAGTTTGCAATTATAAACAATGTTGTGACAAATAACCTTGTGCATATGTATTTTTGGATTGTTAGGGGTTTATCTTCATCTACTGTGACACTTAAAAATTCTATTTATAGGCTGGGCATGGTGGATCAGCCTATGATCCCAGCACTTTGGGAGGCCAATGTGGGAAGATCACTTGAGGCCAGGAGTTTGAGACCAGCCTGGGCAACATACTGAGATGTCTTTACAAAAATTTTTAAAAATTAGCTAAGTGTGGTGGCGTGCACCTGTAGTCCTAGCTACTGTGGAGCCTGAGGTGGGAGAATCCCTTGATCCCAGGAGTTTGAAACTCTAGTGAGCTATGCTCTCCAACCTGAGTGACAGAGCAAGACCTCATCTCTAAAAAATAGAAATAAAATAAAATCCCATTTGTAATCACTGACCCACAGTGAGTTTAACAGGAAACAAAACAGAAAGAATGAAGCACAGGCCCAATTTCTAATAAAAACTATACACACTTTTACCTATTTCCTGTACTAAAGAGTTATCAACTTTTAGAAACCATGTGCTGGTATACCAATGAAAAAAAATGCTTTGAAGTATATGGACCTTCAAGATACAAGGCCCCATCTTGCTGCTCTGGGTCGTCAAGTATGTCCCAAAATGGCAGTGCTCATTTGCAATGGGCAGATCAAGGAAACAAGAGGTGTGCATGCTGGGTTACTGGGCACATGAATGTTGAAATCACTGAGAATGATAGGGGAAGTTGGGACAAAGAGGACAGACAGACTGTGAATACAGAACTAAATTCGTCACAAATGAGGGTAGTGGCTCATTTGAGGAAGGTGATAGAAGACTGCCACCAGGAATGGGAGAGGATGATACAAGCGGATAACATGAGCCAAGGAAAAGCCAGAGATTTCTCAGGAGGGAGGAGGAACAAAGATGAGAAAGTGGTCTTGGGAAGCAAGGAGAGTTTGAGCTCCACCTCCTGGCACTCCCTGTGGCATTTAGCTGTGGGGGGATGAGAAAATAAACAATGTGCACTTGAAAGGGGTCAGCAGGCAGCCAAGGTTTCAATTACAGCAGGGATGTGGGCAGAAAATCTTGAGAAATTTGAGGCTTTGGGATTTAACCCATCATAGACTTGGAGTGCTAATCCTAACTTAAATCTCTCTCAACCTAACCTGATAAGGTCCAGCTTTTGGAGTGTGAAGTGTTCTTTTACTTCTAGATCAGTTGGTATTGGCGGCAGCAATGAAAGTGGCAGCAGTGGCTACAGTGAGCCAGTAATCTTTTGCTACTGGGGCACTGGTGTTATCAGTAGAGGGTCTTGACTGCAAGTTATCCAGATTCTTGGAGTTTTGAACAAAGAATTGGACAAAATGCACAGAAAAGCGAAGAACGAATGAAACAATGAGAGAGCGAAAAGAGGGATTCACTGAAAATGAAAGTACACTCCACTGTGTGAAAGCGGTGGAGAAGTGGCTCAAGACCCCCGATACAGAATCTTCTCAGGTCCAAATACCCGCTAGAGATTTCCCATTGGCCACTTGGTGTTCACCCCATGTAAATGAAGTGGTGGCCCACAATCAGTGTGATTGGTTGCGGAAGGCAACCAATCAGAAGCTGAAGTGGTTACAAAGGTCACAATCCTATGCAAACATCTCATTGGTGCAACCAATCAGAGGCTAAAGTGAAGTTACAAAGTTACATTCCTTTGCAAACGTCTGATTAATTGCAAAAAGCAACCAATCAGAGGCACTTTCAATTTTCCATCTACCATGCAGAGAAAGTGGGTGTTCCCAAAGGGAGTAGCCTCTGGTCCTTTTGTTACTTAGGTGTGGAAAGTTAGGGTTTTTCTTTCAATTTTGGTCTAGGAAGTCAGCCCAAAATGGCCTTAGGGTCCTTGACTCCAGGCCCTATTCTCCTGTCTCACTGGGAGTGGTTTTCGGTTTCTCTGCTGGGTGTTCTCCAAGGTTGGCCTGAGGGCCTGGTTGGAGGGTCACAGGGTTGAGCTCCTGCCAGTGTGGCATGCATGGCTCTGGTGTTTAATGTCCCTAAACCAGAGACTGGCCATATCTACCACAATATTGCCATCCTGCTGTTTTTGCATATAATTTGCATGATATTTTGTTACATTTAAAAGATATCAAAGCAAAACTCTGACTACTTAGGTAGACTTCACCAGACAGTAGTACCCTGGTGAGGGTTCCTGGCTGTTGATTTCTTAGCTCTGCAGATCCAGAAATTCAGCTTTATCAGGGTACCCTGCAGCAAGCGGGCTCAGAGGGCTGACTTTTTTTTTGTATTTTTTTTTTTTTGCTAAACTGAACTGCTATAGGATCAGAGGGCTGACTCTTGATAACTACCAGACACTCCTCTTGATCTCCTTTGTTGGTTCTTGCTCATCTCCATGACCTCTAAAATATTCGAGTGCTCCAGGCTCACTCCTTGGAAATTTTTCTCTATTTAAACCGATTTCCATGCTGATCTCATCTAGTTTCATGGCTTTAAATGCCATCTATGTCCCGATGACTCCCAAATATACACTGTGGTATTCCCTCATCTAAAGTTTCATGTTCCTCAGTTTCAGTTACCTGTGGTCAACCACAGTTTGCAAATATTAAATGGAAAATTCCAGAAATAAACAATTCATAAATTTTAAATTATACACCATTCTGAGTAGTGTGATGAAATCTTGCTTTGTCCCACCTGGGATGTGAATCATCCCTCTGTCCAGTGTACCCAAGTTGTCCGTGATACCTGCCTATTGGTCTTTTAGTAGCTTTCTCGGTTATCAGGTGGAAAAAACAGTATATATATAGGGTTCAATACTCTCTGCGGTTTCAGGCGTCCACCGGGGATCTTGGAACAGATCTGCAGTTAAGAGAGGACTACTGTATCTCCAGTTTGGACTTCTCCCCTGAACTCTGGATTCCCGTGCCCAGATGCCCCCTTAATAGCTCCGCTTGGACATTTCATAGGCATCTTAAGCCTAAAGTGTCTCAGATGAGACCCCTGATCTACCTCACCAAATCTGTCCCTCCCTAGCTTCTCCCTCTTGGCAAATGGAAACTTCCTTCTTTTTTTTTTTTTTTCAAGCAGTCTTCCTCTGCTGCCCAGGTTGGAGCGCAGTGGTGAGATCTTGGCTCACTGCAAACTCTGCCTCCTGGGCTGAAGCGATTCTTGTGCCTCAGCCTCCCAAGTAGCTGGGACTACAGGTGTGCACCACCACGCCTGGCTAATTTTTGTGTTATTGGTAGAGACGGGGTTTCACCATGTTGACCAGGCTGGTCTTGAACTCCTGGTCTCAGGTGATCCTCCTGCCTCGGCATCCCAAAGTGCTGGGGTTACAGGCGAGAGCCACTGTGCCAAACTGAAACTTCATTCTCTTGGTAACTCAGGCCAAAAATCTTGTAGTCATGCTCGACACCCCTTTTTCTCTTTAAAAAACTATCATCCCTTGCCTGCACTATTGGGATTATCTCTTAATGGGTCTTTCTGCTTCACCATTGCCCCCTTAGACTGTATTCTCAATTCTGCAATCAGAGTGATTGATCCTTTTAATTTTATTTTTAACAGAGACAGAGTCTTGCTCTGTTGCCCAGGACGGAGTGCAGTGGCGCGATCTTGGCTCACTGCAACCTCCACTCCTGGCTTCAAGCGATTCTCCTGCCTCAGACTCCTGAGTAGCTGGGATTACAGGCACCTGCCACTACACCCGGCTAATTTTTGTATTTTTAGTAAAGACAGGGTTTCATCATGTTGGCTAGGCTGGTCTCGAACTGCTGACCTCAGGTGATCCGCCCACCACAGCCTCCCAAAGTGCTGGGATTACAGGCGTGAGCCACGGTGCCTGGCTGATTGATCCTTTTAGAATGAAAGTCAGATGGTGTCACTTCACTGTTCAGAACCCTCCGATGACTCCACATCTCAAAGTAAAATCCAAAATCCTAACACTGCTCTGCAAGGCCCTACACAATCTTTCCCTCATCTCCCCACTGCCCCTACATTACCTCTCTGACTCCTCGCCACTACTCTCCCCTGTATTCACTTCAGTGACACTGGCCTTTCTGCTGATCCATAAACAAGCCAGGCTCTCCCCACCTCAGGCCTCTGCACTTGGTGTCTCTTCTGCCTGGAATGTTTTTCCATAGCCATCTGAATGGCTACTTTCTTCACCTCCTTCAGATTTGCTCAAGTGTCTTCTCAGTGAGGCCTGAACACTCTGTTTAGAATTATAACCCCTCACCTTGATATATCCTGTCCCCCTTTCCTGCTTTCTTGTTCTGTATAGAATTTGCCACTATCTGACATACTATATATTTTTCTTAAAAAAAAAAAAGCTCTCTCTCTCTCTCTCTCTTTTTTTTTGAGATTGAGTCTTGCTCTGTCATCCAGGCTGGAGTGCAGTGGCACGATCGGCTCACTGCAACCTCCACCTCCCAGGTTGAAGCGATTCTCCCACATCAGCCTCCCAAGTAGCCAGGATTTCAGGCATACATCACCACACCTGTCTAATTTTTTGTATTTTTAGTAGATATGGGGTTTCACCATGTTGGCCAGGCTGGTCTTGAACTCCTGACCTCAAGTGATCCGCCCATCTCAGCCTCCCAAAGTGCTGGGATTACAGGCATGAGCCACCGTGCCCGGCCAAAACCAGTCTCTCTTTAGCCTACCAAGATGTAAGCTCCATGAGGGCAGAGGTTTTATCTGTTTGGTATACTTCTATATTTTTGGCATTTAAAAGTGTAGCCTAGTAAATAAGTGTAGGCACTCAATAAGTATTTGTTAAATATATGAATGAATGAATGATTCTACTCATAAGATACAGATATATGTGAACCAAAATGTCTGTTTATTAATTGACAATGAGAACTATAACTGTTAAGCAGACCTGAATACTCACAGAGGATATTCAGGGAACCTTCTTCCTTTTAGGGAAGTCTTAATGAGCTATCACACTGCAATAAGAAGTTACTATAAAACACAGCCTTAGAGCAAACAGAAATACTAAAATACTCTTCACCGGTCATTCTATTTTATTTTATTTTTTTAAAAATGAAGCTGACATTGTGAACATATCTTCAAGGGTAATTCTACTAACCCATCTTCACTTTAGGAATATTCCTTCCAATTGGACTGTAATATTCATAGAGGCTGCTCTGGGATCACCCCTGCACAGGGCTCTTTGGCTTTCTTTTATCCAATTTCTTTCTTTCTTTCTCTTTCTTTCTTTCTTTCTTTCTTTCTTTCTTTCTTTCTTTCTTTTCTTTTCTTTTTTTTTTTTGAGACGGAGTTTCACTCTTGTTGCTCAGGCTGGAGTGCAGAGGCGGGATCTTGGCTCACTGGAACTTCTGCCTCCTGGGTTCAAGTGATTCTCCTGCCTCAGTCTCCTGAGTAGCTGGAATTACAGGCACCTACCACCATGCCCAGCTGATTTTTGTATTTTTCATAGAGATGGGGGTTTCACCACGTTGGCCAGACTAGTCTCGAACTCCTGACCTTAGGAGATCCGCCCACTTTGGCCTCCCAAAGTACTGGGATTACAGGCGTGAGACACCATGCCCGGCTCCTTTATCCAGTTTCTATGTAACAGAAACATGGATAACTTCTAAATTTTGCACTTGAGCAAACAGGCAGATGGTGATGTAATTAATTGGGATAGAGAAGAAATTTAAGCTTATTGATGACTTCATTGAATGACTTAGACTGAAAGTGATTGTCAGGATAAACTATAGAGAGTGTAAAAGCTATGGTAAATCCAACTTTAGAGCTCGTTTCATGTTTTTAAGCTGTTATATCAAAAGCAAAGTCTATTATGCCTCCTATGCAGAGAATATTCACATGCTCCCTTACATTTCCAGGCTTTCTTTTTGCCTAAGTGGGACCATCTTGTTTTGTTTTGGCAAGAGGACGTGTGTAGGATTGATAACTGCCACTTCTAACTGCCATCTGGTTTTTTTTTGGCAAGGGGACATGTGTAGAATTGATAAATGCCTAACCCATGTAATACCCTTCATGATTTTTCATGCTATTAATAAATCTCTTTGCTGTTAGTACAGCAGGAAGCAAAGGACTCTGAAATGGTGGAACGCATTGCAAGGAATCTGGATCCCTGGGTTCACCACTCATAGGAAAACCACCCTGGAGAGTTGCTCATACAGGAACCATCTCATGGGACTTTGTGTGAGTGAAAAATCAACCTTTGGTCAAGCCACTGAAATTTCAGGGTTTCTTTGTTACCACAGAAGATTCTAGTCTACCTGACTGTCTTAGGCTGTTTGTGTTGGTATACAGAAATATCTGTTCAGGTGCAGTGGCTCATGCCTGTAAACCCAGAACTTTGGGAGGCCAAGGCAGGCAGATCACTTGAGGTCAGAAGTTTGAGACCAGCCTGGCCAACATAGTGAAACCCTGTCTCTACTAAAAATACAAAAAATTAGCTGGGTATGGTGGCGTGTGCCTATAGTCCAAGCTGCTTGGGAGAGTGAGTCATGAGAATCACCTGAGACTGGGAGGCAGAGGTTGCAGTGAGCCAAGATCGTGTCATTGAACTCCAGCCTGGGTGACAGAGCCAGACTGCCTCAAAAACAAAAATAAAAACAAACAAAAAGACCAGCCTGGCCAACATGGCAAAACCCCATCTTTACTAAAAATACAAAAAATTAGCTGGATGTGGTAGTGCACACCTGTAGTCTCAGCTACTCGGGAGGCTGAGGCACAAGAATTGCTTGAGTCTGGGAGGCAGAGGTTGCAGTAAGTTTATATTGTGCCACTGCACTCCAGCCTGGGTGACAGAGAAAGACTCTCTCTCAAAAATAAAAAAATAAAAAAAAAAAGGAAAGGAAAAGAAATACCTGAGGCTGAGTAATAAAGAAAAGAAAAGAAAAGAGGTATATTTGGCTCATGGTTCCACTGGCTGGAATATTGGGCATCTTGGCAAAAAGCTTCAGGCTGCTTCACCTCATGGCAGAAGGCAAAGGGGAGCCAGTGTGTGCAGAGATCACATGACGAGAGAGGAAGCAAGGGAGAAGAGAGAGAAGGGGGAGGTACCAGGCTCTTTTTAACAACCAGCTCTCATGAGAAGTAATAGAGTGAGAACTCACTCACCACTTCCCTCGCTAGGGCATTCATCTATTTATGAGGGATTTGCCTCATTACCCAAACATCTCCTAATAGGCCCCATCTCCAACACTGAGGATCAAATTTCCACATGAGTTTTGGAGGAACAAACATCCAAACTATAGCACTAACTAACACATCTATACACTGTTGATCACAAGAAAGCCCTCTCTACGTGAGCTACACATGAAGATTATGAGAAGCACTTAATGCTTGCCAGCTATGTTAAAGGTTTTTTCCCAGCTTTGTTATGAGGTGAGTAATGACCATAAATAATTACTTTTGTTCAAGAAAGTCACTGACTTCCCTAAGGAAAATTCATCACTTGACTGAGTTTCAAGAAAAATCTTGCGTCTTTCTGGAACAAAAAATGATCATAAGCATGATTAGGATTACCTTTACACAGCCTAAATATATGCTTGTATGACAAGCTTCACCAGTGTTCTATCCTAGAAGATAAATTGAACGCAATGATTGCAAAAACTGTAGCTGCAGCACACATGCCGTAATGGAGATTGTGAGGCTGTGGTATTAAATGGTTTTCATTATCTGATTTACCTAGTTATGAATTCAACTGAAGAACTTGCTGAAAACATTTTGATCATAATGAAGAGACTCTTGAAATGCTTGATTAAGTGTATTCTGAAGAATTTTTCCAAAGTGGATGGCAGTGGTGAGTGGCTAATTGTGTCAATTTCGGTCCTCTAGGAAGCAGATGCTAATATGGAGTTAGGAACACAGGATGCTGATTATGGCTAATACCTGTGAAAGATAAAAGGACAGAGAGCAAGATTGGGCAGGAAAGGCATTCAAACCATGATGCATATCTGACACATGTGAAAGGATAAGGGGTAGAAGCAGAATTGCCTTAGGCTTTAAGGCAAATATGACAAAGTCTTGGCTTCAACCCAGTGGGGAGTTCTGGAGGAAAGGGTGCCTCTTAAAAGAGCCTCACATTGGGCAGAAGTGGCCAGGCCCTAGTACTGCCACCTTGCTTAGTTATTGACCAGGGAAAGCATGGTTTTGTCAAGAATACTGCAGCTGGTCTTGGAAGGTCCTGCAACCTGAGGCTGTCAGCTAATTTCACTCCTCATAGTTCCATGGCAAATTCTTCCATGAAGGGAGCTCTGAGCTATGCACCTCATGCTTGCCACAGTCCACCCTTTGTACTGCCTGGATTAACTTCAGAGTTCCTGCGAACCTCTCTTCCTGAGGGAAGACTTAGAAGAGGAGGTTAGTGGGAAAAGCTACAGCTCATCTTGCTGCAGTTGGTCTCAGGGCTGCCATTAGGTTTCAGCTTCTCCCTTCTCCACAATCCATTCTATATTTGTACTGATTTTCTGCCTGCTCAAGCTATCCATTGCTGACAGAGGGGTGTTGAAATCTCCAATGATAATAGTAGATATAGCTAATTCTTCTTGCAGTTCTATCAGTTTTTGTCTCATTTATTTTGATGCTTTGTTGTTAGGTGCATACATGTTCTAAGATTGTGTTGTCTTCTTGAGACTTGACCCCCATAATGCCCCATTTTATTATTTTTTCAGAATTGGAAAATTATATTTTCCACACGTCAACATTCTTCTTAATACAGCTTGATCGAAAAAATTTTGACCATAAGCATGTTGATTATTTCCCTTTGGAACTGGTGACATCAGAAAAATAACATATCTATTCTGAATATATAGCATCCAAAATATTCACTTAATGTGGCCTTATCTGTTTATATTCAAAGGCTTTCTTCCCTCAAAATAAAGGTTCTAAGACAATTTCAAGGTTCCTTAAAATAAAAAAAAGAAAACTAGCTGGGCACAGTGGCACAGGCCTGTAATCCCAGCACTTTGGGAGGCTAAGGTGAATGGATCACTCCCAGGAGTTTGAGACCAGCCTGGGCAACATAGGGACACCCTGTCTCTACAAAATTTACAATAAATTAGTCAGGTACAGTGGCATGCTCCTGTGTTCCCAGCTACTCAGAAGGCTGGGATGGAAAGATTGCTGGAGCCAGGGAGGTTGAGGCTGCAGTGAGCCAAGATCACATCACTGCACTCCAACCTGGGCAACAAAGTGAGACCTTGTCTCAAAAAACAAAAACAAAACCTTCTAAAACAGTGATCTTACAAAAATGCAACAGACTGCTAGACATACTTAGTGTAATGTGACAGTATGTTCACGGAAAAGAAAATTTGAAGCATGACCATTATTCTTTATGAAAAACCATAGTATGCCTTTTACTTCATTTGCTTTTACCTATTTCATAAATACCACAAGAGAAACGACACAGTTTGTGATGAAACTTAGAAAAATTTCTTTTTCCACAAAATAAACATGTAAATCTTTCCCTTTAGCTCCTTCTTCCACTCCCCCTTCACTGTGCTGAAGAGACATTGAGTTCCTCCAGATTTTTGCTTAGCTGGGTGTTTTCCAAACTCAACGGACTTTCCAGGTAGGTAGTTCCTGCACAGGGTTTTCCTGTCACTGGATCTATGACTTTTCCAACTTTGAAAATTATCTCAGCCAGTTCATGTTTCACATGCTTTGTTCGTGGAACAGGTAAAGCTTAGAGAAGCATGATATCCCCAACTGCGCACTGCTGAAGGGCATTGGAGCAAAGTAGGTTTTTCGCTTATTATAATACTTTAATAAATGGGGATCCAGAACAAGCCTGGTCACTCTCACTTTAGCAGTCTTTTGCATTTTTGTCTCTATCACCTTCCCCACGATCTGTTTGGCTTAGATAGATGAACGAACTACGGACATTATGTGGCTGTGGTCACCTCCGCCACGACTATGCAGCCACCTGACCTGTGGAGCACTGGTCGCAGTATGATCCTCATTTTATTCTTGATGACATTCCTTGTTCTGGAACCTACTTTATCTGATAGAAATATAACTATCCCAACTTTCTTTTGGTAAGTGTGTATGTGTGTGTGTGTGTGTGTGTGTGTGTGTGTGTATGTGTGTGTGTGTGTGTATCTGTGGCTATATTTTTAGTTTATTAAAAATTTTTTTTTGTAGAGATGGGGTCTCACTATGTTGCCCAGGCTGGTCTCAAACTCCTGGGCTCTAGCAATCCTCCCACCTCAGGCTCCCAAAGTGCTGGGATTACAGGTGTGAGCCACCATACTTTGACTTTTAATATGTCTATGTCTTTATATTAAAAGTGGTTTTCTTATAAACAGAATAGGTTTATTTTTTTTTCACATTTTTAAAATAACTTTTTTTTGGCTGGGTGTGGTGGCTTATGCCTGTAATCTAGTCCTTTGGGAGGCCAAGATGGGCGGATCACCTGAGGTCAGGAGTTTGAGACCAGCCTGACCAACATGGAGAAAGCCCCATCTCTACTAAAATTACAAAATTAGCTGGGCATGGTGGCACATGCCTGTAATTCCAGCTACTCGGGAGGCTGAGGCAGGAGATTTGCTTGAATCTGGGGGCGGAGGCTGTGGTGAGCCAGGGTCGTGCCACTGCACTCCAGTCTGGGCAACAAGAGCAAAACTGTCTCAAAAAAAAAGCAGATACAATTGATTCACATTAACTTTAGCCACTCCACTGGTGATTGAAAACCAAGTCTTATTTCTTCTAAGTGTGTATTTGTACCCATTTTAATAACTGTTTTCTATTTATTTCTTTTGTTCTTTGTTTCTTCCCCATCTTCTTTTTCTGCCTTTTCTGATTTAAAGTGAGGTTTTTGTATGATTCCATTTTTTTCTTTTTTGTTTTTTTTTTTTTCTCCTTTATAATGTATAATTCCATTTTATCTCCTCTCTTAATGTATCAGTTACAATGGTTGCTCTAGAGTTTATAATATACATTTTAATTAATTTATTTATTTTTGAGACAGGGTCTCACTTTGCCACCCAGGCTGGAGTGCAGTGTTGCAATCTTGGCTCACTGCAGCCTCGACCTCCTGGACTCAAGCGATCCTCCAACCTCAGCTCCCCAAGTAACTGGGACTACAGATGCATGCCATGGCGCCTAACTAATTTTTGTATCTTTTGTAGAGATGAATTTTCACCATGTTGGCCAGGCTGGTCTCAAACCCTTGAGCTCAAGTGATCCTCCTGCCTTGGCCTCCCAAAGTGTCAGGATTACACACATGAGCCGCCATGCCAGCCTGTAACGTACATTTTAAACTAATGTAAGTCAGCCTTCAACTAACACTATACTGCTTCATGAGTAGTGCAGGCACCTTATAATAGAGTATTTCTAAGTCTTGCTTCCCATGTCTCTGATCTCCAAAGTGCTCTGGTGGTAGCTGTGGTGTATAGTTCAGTGGGACTCCTGCTATGCCCCTGGCAAGAGTGTGCCCACCTCATACACTGTAGAGCCCCAGCTTGTGGAGACTGAAAGCACAATGTCTTGCTACTAGTAGTTTATTGAGAATGATGGTACTCCTGCTTTCACCCCTTGGTTCCTGCACCTATATATTTTTCCTCTTGGGGAGATGGTGCCATATAGAGGTTTCTAATTTAGTGCTTACACTGCATCCGGAGGATGCTACCACATCTTTGCAGAGTGTTGCTTCTGAGCTGGTGCTTTAGCTGTTCCTTGTCATTCCATTGCTCTGTCAAGCCAGCTACTTATGAATGGTGTGGAATGTGACATGCGTAGGGGATCCTATGGTCACAGGCACACTCCCTAACTTCCTTCGCTATGAAATAAATTTCCTGTTTGGATGCTGTGCTGTGTTGGATTCCATGGTGTGGATCAGGCACTTCTTAAGCCCCTGGATGGTGGTGCTGGATGAGGTTCTGTGGGCAGGAAAGGCAAAACCATATTCAGAACGAATGTCCATCCTGTGAGAATGCATTGCTGGCCCTTCTAGGATGGAAAAGGCCCTATCGTCCCCATTGCTAGTTATGAGCCCAGCTCTGTGATTGCCCCTCCTACCATCCACTCTGACCTGCAAAGGAGAGCCACATTGAATTTACCGGTGATGCTGGCATCCCTTTCTCCAGCACATTCCTCATGGCCTGGGTGAACTGGATGTTCCCCGAGTCCTTCTGTACAACAGAATCCTCCAGTGGGTCTTCTGGCCTCACATAACATATGCACTCCAGCATGTCCACCTCCCTACGCCTTCTAATTCCTTTCTTCACTGTCTGCCAGGGCAATTTCGGCATTTCTACTGCGCTTAGTTTCAGACAATATGTTTTTTCATGCTTCTAGGATCTATCCTAGCATTGTGTTGGTGCTATCTTCCAGGGTCCTTCCTAGGGTGTTAAATCCTGTATACCAGGAGAATACTCCTATATTGGTAAACTATCTTCTATGCAAATTTGTGTTCTACCTCCTTGCTTATTGCCTGGAATTCCTTGTTAGAGAGACTTTTTGGGTCTCTAGATATCAATTTCCAGTAGTCTCTAAATGTCATCTAAGTCTTAGGTCCTTTTGGGTGAAGGACTCAAGCTATGGTTTATAATTGCCATGGTGATGTAGGGTTCTTTTTCCAGGAGACCTAGCCACCTCCTCAGTGAATAAGTCCTGAGTCTGATAACTGACTCAGATCCAGGAACTAGGCAGGAGATCATGGCTTTTTATAGGGGTGTTGACCCCCAACCTCCTGCTCATCTATTGCCACTTAAAAAATTATGTAATTAATATCTTGTTGGCAGTCCACCTATCTTGCCTCTAGGGACATCACGTACTATTAATCCTCTTGACACCTCCATGGTCAAGTGTCTTTGGCTGCTCCTCTGATTGCTAGTCATTATGGTAATGCAGCCTTCTGGCTTCGAGCAGTTAAACACAGCCACTTGGCCCTTATAACTTTGGCTTCTATTAACAAGCCCAGCTCTGGGATTGCCTCTCCTGTAATATTTAAACTTCCAAGTTAAATATTATCTCTCCAGAGAGGACGTCTATGAGTACTTTCTGATACTCTTTCCTAGCACCCTGCATTTTCTTTTCTTTCTCTCTTTCTCTCTCTCTTTCTTTCTTTTTTCTTTCTTCCTTTCTTCCTTTCTTTCTTCCGTTCTTCTCTCTCTCTTTCTCTTTCTTTTTTCTTTTTTGAGACGGAGTTTCACTCTTGTTGCCCAGACTGGAGTGCAATGATGCTTTCTCGGCTCACTGCAACCTCCGCCTCCCAGGTTCAAGGAATTCTCCTGTCTCAGGGTCTCAAGTAGCTGGGACCACAGGCATGCACCACCACACCCGGCTAATTTTTATATTTCTAGTAGAGATGAGGTTTCACCATGTTACCTAGCCTGGTCTCGAACTCCTGACCTTAGGTGACCCACCCACCTCAGCTTCCCAAAGTGCTGGGATTACAGGCGTGAGCCACTTCGCCCGGCCACACCCTGTATTTTCTTAATATCACTTAAGAAGTTTGTGCCTATGTATTTATTGTTTGTTTCATGTCTGTCTCCTTCATTAGCATGTACACTCCACCAGGATAGGGGATTGTCTGTTTTGTTCCCTGCAGTATCCCCAGCAGGTGCCATGTAGTGTGTTCAATGAATATTTATTGAATGAATAAATGAATTAAACATATTTCCAACAACTTTTTGTCTTCTGTCATTGAATTGAACCATTTAAAATATTTTGTATTAGAGAAGTAAAGAAGTGCCCTTAAGGACATCTAGTCCAGTATTACGGTGGATAACATCAATGTTTCATTAACTAATGCTGCATTCGTTACCTAAGGCTGTTGTAACATAGTGGCACAAACTGAGCACAGGAATGTATTGTCTCACAGATCTAGGGAATAGAAGTCTGAAATTAAGGTGTCAGCAAGGGCAGTTTCTTATGAAGGGTGTGAAAGAGAATCTTTTCCATGCCCCTTTCATTGCTTCTGGGGATTTGCAGCCAATCTTTGGCATTCCTTGGCTTGTAGAGGCATTGCTGCGATCTCTGCCTTCATCTTTCTTCAGGTGGCTTCTCCCCACATCTCGATCTCTGTCCAAACATTCTATTAAAAAAAATTATTTTAAGTTCCGGGATACATGTGCAGGACGTGCAGGTTTGTTACATAGGTAAATGTGTGCCATGGTGTGCCATGGTGATTTGCTGCACAGATGCATTAGTTATTTATCCTGATGCTCTCCCTCCCTGTGCCCCCGACAACAGGCCCCAGTGTGTGTTGTTTTCCTGTGTCCATGTGTTCAGCTCCCACTTATAAGTGAGAACATGCAGTGTTTGGTTTTCTGTTCCTGTGTTATTTTGCTGAGGATAATCACTTCCAGCTCCATGCATGTCCCTGCAAAGGACATAATCTTGTTCCTTAGTATTCCATGGTGTATATGTACCACATTTTCTTTATCCAGTCTATCACTGATGGGCATTTGGGTTGATTCCATGTCTTTGCTATTGTGAACAGTGCTGCAGTGAACAGACGCATGCACAAACATTCCATTTTTATAAAGACATCAGTCATACTGAATTAGGACCCATCCTAGGCTGAGTGCAGTGGCTCATGCCTATAATCCTAGTACTTTGGGAGGCTGAAGCGGGCGTATCTCTTGAGACCAGCCCGGGCAACATGGTGAAACCCCATCTCTACAAAAAATACAAAAATTAGCCAGGCATTGTGGCATGTGCTTTTAGTCCCAGCTACTAGGGAGGCTGTGGTGGGAGGATCACTTGAGCCCGGCATGTTAAGGCTGCAGTGAGCTGGGCACTCCAGCCTGTGTGACGGAGTAAGACCCCAATCTCAAAAAAAAAAAAAAAAAACAAAAACCATCCTAATGACCTCATTTTAATTTGATTGCCTCTGTAAAGACTATTTCCAAATAAGGTCCCATTCTGAGGTACTGGGGTTAGGGCTTCAACATATCTGTTTGTTGGCGGAATACAACACAACCCATAACACCAGCTCTTTTGATGAGTAGGATAAAAATATTAGAATATACATTTATATTTTGAAACCAAAGAGTAAGGTATCAATATTTAATATATGGATTGCTATCATTGGCTTGCTCACTCAATCTTATGTCTGACCATTGGTGTCAGAAACAGGATACAAGGTATCCTGGAAGAAGACTGGAAGTTCCATAGTACAGAGGGTTTGGCAGTGGTGCCATACTCATCCTTTCACTTCTAGTATATTACAGTGTTTTACTGTTTACTGCACCAAGTCAAGTGAATTTATGGATAACATGATTTCGTTTTAACTAAATGAAACCTTACAAAATGTAAAAGTGAATTTAAAAGATTCTAGTAAAAACAAATACCTTTTGCTCAACCTCTCCCCAAATCCAGCCATAGATTAAAAATAACACAAAGATGACAAGCACAAATGAATAGCAAAAACAGGAGAAGATAAAAAGGAGGGTAAATAGAAACCACAAATTAAGGTGGTAGAAAGAAATCCAATAAACCAGTAATGACAAGTGTAAACAGATGAAACTTGCAAGTTAAACAGTATATATTGACAGATCATGTTTTAAAAATCCAACGATACACTGTTTATAAGAGAGATACCTAAAATATAAGGACATGAAGTTTGAAAGTAAAAAGACAAAAAAAAAATATGTCTGGGAAGCATAACCAAAAGAAAACTGGTGGCACTATATTAATATCAGACAAAATAAACTTTAAGGTAGAAAACATTGTTAGGCATAAATATGGTTACTACATCATGATGAAAGAAACAATTCATCAAAACATATAAAAATTTTAAACTTGTATGTATTTACATTATGAGAAAAAATAAAGTAAAAATGGACAAAATCACAAGGAGAAAAGGATAAATGCACACAAATAGGAAATTTTAAAAACACATTTCTCCTCATATTTGAGATATAATGCAGATGAGAAATTAGTAAGGGTATAAAAGACTTGAAAACACAACGGGATTTTTCTTGTGGACATACATAGACCCACACATCTGTCAATGAGATAATACATATTTTTTTCAAGCACACATATAACATTTTAAAAAATTGATCCCTAGCTTGAAAACAAAATAACAAATACCAAAGATTATCATGGAAAGAATATTCTCTGACCACAATGAAATTATATTAAAATAATAAACGAAGATAATTTTAAAGCCATGAATACTTGGATGTTTATAATTATATATCATATGGGTCAAAGAAGAAATTGTACTGGAAACTAGAAAATATTTAGAACTGAATGACAATGAAAATACAAAATATCAGAGCATATAAAGAGTGCAATTAAGGTGGTACTTAGGGAAAATATAGAGTTTTAAATTCTTATATTAGAGAAGCTGAAACACTAACGATTTAAGAAGTTAGAAATTAAACATCAAGAAAGTGAAAGGAAAAAAAATTTTAAGAACAGAAATTGACGAAATAAAATACTAAGCCAAGTCGAGGAACAGCAAAATAAAATACTAGTTTTTTATATGACTATAAAGTTGACAAATATACATGCTAGATATGTCAGGATTGCCTTGATCTCATATATTTGTTATGTTAACAGATTATTGTTACAGTTGGTATTTCTTCTCATGTAATTTTATTCTTTCTAACAAAGGTTATTTACTAAGTAGAGAATTAAATGTGGTTTAATCTTTGTAAGTCTATCCTGCGAATGCATTCACAGACAAAAATACAATGAAAGCCTGGTTGTTGGAAAAACAGAAAATTCTGTTAGATTGATGAAAGCAAAAAGGAGAAAAGACACAAATAATAAGAATGGAAATGAACTGGCACAAAAACAAACACACATTTTAATGGAACTGAGGCAGGAGAATAGGGTCTGGAGGCAAAGAACCTAAGGCCATTTCACACTGACTTCCTAGAACTAAATTGAAAGGAAAACACTAACTTCCCACACCCAAGTAATAAGGATCAGAGGCTATTCCCTTTGCAACCCTGCCCCCCCCCACCTTTTCTGCTCTGCAGATGAGAAATTGAAAGTACAAATTGCGAAAAGCAACCAATCAGATGTATGCATAGGAGTGTAACTTTGTAACTTCAGCCTCTGACTGGTTGCTGTCTGCAGTTCCTCTTATTAATATCCTTATTTTGCAGTTCCTCTTTATTTGGCTTAGTATTTTATTTCATCAATTTCTGTTCTTAAATTTTTTTTTTCTTTCACTTTCTTGATGTTTGATTTCTGCAGCAACCAGTAGACTGATTGTGGGCAAAGTCTTCTTTGCATAGAAGGGCAACTTTGTAACTTCACTTCAGCCTCTGATTGTTTGCCTTCCGCCATGCAAATGTCTGATTGTTTTCGAAAGGCAAAAAGCAACCAATCAGAGGTACTTTCAATTTCCCATCCGCCAAGAAGAAAAGGTGGGGGTTTGCAAAGGGAGTACCCTCTGGTCCTTTTGTTACTTAGGTGTGGAAAGTAAAGGTTTTCCTTCCAATTTAGTTCTAGGAAGTCAACGTGAAATGGCCTTAGGTTCCCTGCCTCCCAAGTGACCAATGGGAAACCTCTAGAGGCTATTTGGACCCAAGAAGATTCTGTATCCAGAGCCCTTGAGGTACTGCTCTGCCCGCTCCCACCCCGTGGAGTGACTTTCATTTTCAATAAATCTCTGCTTTCCTTGCTTCATTCTTTCTTTATTTGTGTGTTTTGTCCAATTCTTTGTTCAAAACACCAAGAACCTGGACACCCTTCACTGGTAACAGAACAGATAACCCAGAAATAAAATTGCACACCTGCAGCCATCTGATCTTTGACAAACTTGACAAAAACAAGCAATGAGGAAAGGATTCCCTATTCAATAAATAGTGCTGGAATAACTGGCTAGCAATATGCAGAAGATTGAAACTAGACTGCTTCCTTATGCCATATAATACAAAAACTAACTCAAGATGGATTAAAGACTTAAATGTAAAACCCGAAACTATAAAAACCTTGGAAGACATCTTAGGCAATACCATTCAAGACACAGGCACAGCGAAAAATTGCATGACAAAGACACCAAAAGCAATTGCAACACAAGCAGAAATTGACAAAGGGGGTCTAATTAAACTAAAGAGCTTCTGCACAGCAAAATAAACTATCAACAGAGTAAACAGACAACCTACAGAATGGGAGAAAATTTTTGGAAACTATGCATCTGACAAAGGTCTAATATCCAGGATCTATAAAGAACTTAAACAAATTTACAAGAAAAAAAAAACCCATTAACAAGTGGGTAAAGGACATGAACAGACATTTTTCAAAAGAAGACACATGCGTGGCCAACAAGCATATGAAGAAAAGCTCAATATCACTGATCATTAGAGAAATGCAAACCAAAACCACAATGAGATACCATCTCACACCAGTCAGGATGGCTATTACTAAAAAGTAAAAAAAAAAAAAAAAAAAAAAATAGTTGCTGACAAGGTTGCAGAAAAAAGAGAACATTTGTACACTATTGGGAGTGTAAATTAGTTCACCTATTGTGGAAAACAGTATGTTGATTCCTAAAAGAGCTAAAAGTAGAGCTACCATTTAACCCAGCAATCCCATTACTGGGTATATACTCAAAGGAATATAAATCATTCTGTTATGAAGACACATGCACATGTATGTTCATTGCAGCACTATTCACAATAGCAAAGACATGGAATCAACCTAAATGTCCATCAATGATATACTGGATAAAGAAAATGTGGTACATATACACCATGGAATACTATGCAGCTATAAAAAAAGAACAAGAGTGTGTCCTTTGCAGAGACACAGATGGAGCTGGAGGCCATTATCCTTAGCAAACTAATGCAGGAACAGAAAACCAAATACTGCATGTCCTCACTTATAAGTGTGAGCTAAACGATGAGAACACACGGACACATAGAGGGGACTTTCACACACTGGGGCCTTTCGGAGTGTGGAGGGTGGGAGGAGTGAGAGGATCAGGAAAAGTAACTAATGGGTACCAGGCTTAATACCTGGTGATGAAATAATTGGTACAGCAAACCCCCATGATACACATTTACCTATGTAACAAGCCTACACATGTACCCCTGAACTTAAAATTTAAGTTTAAAAAATAGAATAAATAGGGTTACTATACACAAAAATAAACAAAGTATTATTTTAAAGGCCACTTTCAAGAGAAAAAAAAATAAAGCATTTAAGAACAAACTTGTAAAACTTCACTGAAAGACATTAATGATCTGAATAAATTGAGATAAACCATAAAAGAAATCACCTACTCATCAATAAATTCAGGGCCGTCAATGAAGAAAAAAAGAAAATGGGGCTGGGTGTGGTGGCTCACCCCTGTAATCCCAGCCCTTTGGGAGGCTGAGGCAGGTGGGTCACCTGAGGTCAGGAGTTCGAGACCAGCCTGACCAACATTGTGAAACTGCGTCTCTACTAAAATACAAAAAGTATCCAGGTGTAGTGGTGCATGCCAGTGGTCCCAGCTACTCGGGAAGCTGAGGCAGGAGAATTGCTTGAACCTGGGAGGTGGAAGTTGCAGTGAGCTGAGATCGTGCAGCTGCACTCCAGCTTGGGTAACAGAGTGAGACTCCATCTCAAACAAACAAAAACAAAAACAAAAATGGGTGTAAAGTAACAGTAGATAGGATATTGCAACAAAAATAAGAGAACTTTGTGAACATCTTTATGCCATTAAATTTGAAAACTTAAACACAATGGATAATTTTATAAAAAGCTAAAATTTACCAAAATTGACTAAAGAAAAAATGAGGAAAACTGAGCAGACTTATGATCGTGGACTAAGTTGAAGCAGTGGTTAAAATCTATCAACCAACAACCACCACCTATCCGCTAGATAATCTCAATACTATATAAACTGTTGCACTGAATCGCCCCCAACTCATTTTATAAGGCTAGTATAACCTCCATGCTAAACCAGGTAAAGATATTATGAGAAAGGAAAATTACATGCTAACTTCACTTATGAACATGCATGCTGAAATCTAAAACAAAATACTAGCAATCAGAATGAATAATGCATTGAAAATACCTATGACCAAGGTGGGTTTATCTCAGTAATAAAAGAGTGATTTAACTTAAGAAAACTATTAATTTACTTCACCACAATAATACAAAGGAGCAAAAATAGCACTTCTATTCAACCTTGTACTGTAGGTAGCAATTAGTATAGTAAGAAAAGGAAAATAAATAAAAAGTAAGGATCGAAAAAGGAGAAACAAAGCTTATTATTTGCAGATGATATGACTGTCTACAGAGAAAATACAAATGCATATATAAAGTATTGAAGCACGGTTTTAGGATATAAGAGCAATATAAAAAATCAATAGTGTACCAATTAGAGCTTACAGTAGAAACAAAAACTAAAAGACAAAAGACACCTAGGAATAAATCTAATAAAAGATGTACAAGACCTACATGCAGAAAAGTATAAATCTTTATTGAATAATATTAAGGAAAACCTAAGTTAATAGACAAAATATGTTCATGTATAGGAAGACTTAATAATGTAATGATTCAGAGTCTCCTTAAATTCATTTAGAGATTGAATGCAATTCCAATTAAAATTCTAAATAGAACCAAGAATAACCAAGACAATATTAAAGCAGTACAATATACCCTACCTGATGGCAACACTGCTTATAAGCTATAGTAATTAAGGCAGTACGTAGAAAAATAGACCAGTGGGATAGAATACAGAGAACCCAGAAATAGACCCACATGTAGAGAAAATCTTAATACATGATCAGCGGGGAAATGAATTATTTAACAAATGTTGCTGGATCCATTGGTTATTATTACGGAAAAAATAAAATCTCAATCACACATTGTATACAAAAACAAACTCAAAGTGGTTTTATTTTATTTTATTTTATTTTTTGAGACGGAGTCTTGCTCTGTCACCAAGGGTGGAGTGCAGTGGCGTGATCTATGCTCACTTCAACCTCTGACTCCCGGGTTCAAGCAATTCTCCTGCCTCAGCCTCCCGAGTAGCTGGGACTACAGGCGCGTGCCACCACGCCCAATTAATTTTTTGCATTTTTAGTAGAGACGGGGTTTCACCATGTTAGCCAGGCTGGTTTCGGTCTCCTGACCTCATGATCTGCCCTCCTCAGCTTCCCAAAGTGCTGAAATTACAGGCATGAGCCACCGATCCTGGCTCAAAGTGGTTTTATGACCTAAATGTGACAAGTGCTTAAAAACTTTTAGAAGACAGCATGGGCAAATATCCTTTTTTTTTTTTTTTTAATGGAGTTTGGCTCTTTTGCCCAGGCTGGAGGGACGTGGTGTGATCTTGGCTCACTGCAACATCTGCCCCATGGGTTCAAGCGATTCTCCTGCTTTAGCCTTCCAAATAGCTGGGATTCTAGGCGCCTGCCACCACGCCCGGCTAATTTTTATATTTTTAGTAGAGATGGGGTTTCACCACGTTGTCCAGGCTGGTCTCGAACTATTGACCTCAGGTGATCCACCAGCCTTGGCCTCCCAAAGTGCTAGGATTACAGGCACAAGCTACCACGCCTGGCTAGGGCAAATATCTTTATGACCTTGTAATAAGGAAGGATTTCATAAACAAAATGCAGCTAGATAAGCCATACATAAAGTAAAATCTGGCTAAATTATACTACATTAAAAATTTAAAACTTGTGTACAAGAAGACAAATCATAAACAGGATGAAAAAACAAACTTCAGTCTAGGAATAGATAATTGCAACATGCTTGCTTTTATCCCAGCCCTTGGCAATTGATTTTTCTCTGCCTGGAAAAAACCTCTTCATTCAAATATACATCTGGCTCTCTTCTTCAGTTAATTAATGTGTCTGTCCAAATGTCACCTCCTCAAAGAGGCCTTCCTTGACCACCCTATTGAAAAGAAAACCATTGTCACTTCATCTTCTCCGTTTGCTTTATCTTCATAGAACTTATTACTACCTGATATTCTCTATCTATTTGCTCTTTTATTGACTATTTCCCCACTAGAATTCAAACTCCTTGAGAGCAGGGACTTTGTCTTGCTGACTGCCACATCCTTCTGTCCTCAAATAATGTGTGGCATATAGTATACACTAAATAAATACTTGTTGAATGAATGAATAAATGAATATAAGTGATGTAGGGTTAGTATTAGAACATGTAAAGACTACTGATTAGTTAAAAACCAACAAATGCCCCAATAGGAAAATTGTCAAGGGGTATGAACAGAGAGGTCACAGAAGGGGAAATCTGAAGATACAGTAAAAATATGGAAAGGTATTTTATACAATTTGTAATCAGGAAAATACAAAATTAAACAATAATTACCAAACCACACTCAAGAAACTGGCAAAAATTAAAAGTTCGATGATATTAATTATTGGGAAGGACTTAGGGAAAAGGGAACTGTGTACGTTACTTGGAGTATAAATTGGTACAAACATTTTGGAGAAGAACTTAATAATATCTAATAAAGATAAACATACACATACCCTAAGACCCAGAAATTCTACTCTCAGGTAATACGTTAGAGATATTTTTTCTTTCTTTCTTTCTTTCTTTCTTTCTTTCTTTCTTTCTTTCTTTCTTTCTTTCTTTCTTTCTTTCTTTCTTTCTTTCTCTCTCTCTCTCTCTCTCTCTCTCTCTCTCTCTCTCTCTCTCTCTCTCTCTCTTTCTTTCTTTCTTTCTTTCTTTCTTTCTTTCTTTCTTTCTTTCTTTCTTTCTTTCTTTCTTTCTTTCTTTCTTTCTTTCTTTCTTTCAATGGAATCTTGCTCTGTCACCCAGGCTGGAGTGCAGTGGTTCAATCTTGGCTCACTGCAACCTCAACTTCCTGGATTCAAGCGATTCTCCTGCCTCAGCCTCCTGAGTAGCTGGGATTACAGGCATGCACCACCATGCCTGGCAAATGTTTTGTATTTTTAATAAAGACAGGGTTTCACCATGTTGGCCAGGCTGGTCTCGAATTCCTGAGCTCAGGTAATCTGCCCGTCTTGGCCTCCCAAAGTGCTGAGAATACAGACGTGACCGAATCCGGCCAGAGATATTTTATCGTATCTGAGTCAACTACACAAGAATGTTCATAGCAGTGCTGTTTGTAATAGTAAATGATTACATGTAACCCAAATGTACACCATCAGTTGAATAGAAAAATAAATCATGGCATACTTATACAATGGGATACTATATGTCAGTAAAAATGAACAAATTATAGCTATACACATTGATGGGAATGAATTTCATAAGCACATTTCAAGAGAAGGAATTTGCAGAACACATGCTATATAGTTTGATTTCTGTAAAGTTCAAAAGATGACAAACTGCAATAGGTTTTCTGTGGATAGATGAATAGGTAGAAGTGTTTACCTCTGGAGGTGGAGGGAGTGGCATGAAATCAGAGGAGGCTACAATGTTATGGCTTTTATTACTTTATTTATTTGAGACAAGGCCTCACTCTGTCACCCAGGCTGGAGTGCAGTGGCGCCATCTCCACTCACTGTAGCCATGAACTCCTAGGCTCAGGTGATTCTCACACCTCAGTCTCTCGAGTAGCTGGAATTACAGGCGTGTGCCACCACACCCAGCTAACTTTTTTTGTATTTTTAGTAGAGACCGAATTTCACCATGTTGGCCAGGCTGGTCTCAGACTCCTGGACTCATGTAATCCACCCACCTTGGCCTCCCAGAGTGCTGGGATTACAGGCATGAGCCACAGCGCCTGGCCAGTTTTTATTACCTTAAAAAGAAGCAAACATGTTAAGATTTGACAAAGATGAACAGTGGATAATATTATGATGTAAGTTATCATTTTATTAGTCCCCTAGTGTGTGCTTGAAAAGACTCATTTGAAAAAGTATCGGCCAGGCGCAGTGGCTCACACCTGTAATCTCAACACTTTGGGAGACTGAGGTGGGTGGATTGCCTGAGGTCAGGAGTTCGAGACCAGCCTGGTTAACATGATGAAACTCCATCTCTACTAAAAATACAAAAATTAGCCAGATGTGGTGGTGCGCACCTGTAGTCCCAGCTACTTGGGAGGCTGAGGCAGGAGAATTGCTTGAACTCGGGAGGCGGAGGTTGCACTGAGCTGAGATCATGCCACTGCCCTCCAGCCTGGGTGACAGAGCAAGATTCCATCTCCAATTAGGAAAAAAAAAAAGAAAAAGTACCATCAGTTCAGTACAATCTGTATTTGTATGTGTGTGTGTGTGTGTGTGTGTGTGTGTGTGTGAGTTGAAACTGAAACAGTTTGGTAATGCTACCATTTTCTCACTCTTATGGCCTCTTTCTTCTGTTTACACTGTCCCAGATTTAGGATTATTTGTTGAACAGGGATCACGCAGTTTTCAAGTTTGAAACCCAGCTTAATTTGGGATAGGGGTCGGCAAACGTTTTCTGTTTGGGCCAAACAGTAAGTAATTTGGGGCCGTATGGTCTCTGGGCCAAATAATAAGCTTTGCAGGCCATGTGGTCTGTGTTGCAGCTATTGAAGTTTGCCATCATAGCATGGCAACAGTGGGGTAGGCAGAATTCTAAGACGGCTCCTGAGATTCCTGGCCCCTGATGCATACAAACTTAATCTCAGTTATTCAATCAAACACTAATCTAGGTGCTGCTGTGAAGGGATTTTGGAGACATTCTTAATGTTCCAAATCAGTTGACCTTAAAATAGGGAGATTATGCGTGGTAGGCTTCGCCTAATCAGGTGAGCGTTTAAAAGGGATAGGGCTCTTCCTAGTAAGAGAGATTCAAAACGTTAAAGAGGTTTAATGTGAGGGAGACTCTCTGTTGCTTACTTTGAAGATGGAGGGAGCATGTGGCAAAGAAATGTAATTGGCCTCTAGGAGTTGAAGGTAGTCCTGCACTGGCGGCCAGCATAAGAATGGGAGTCCCAGTTCTACAACTGCAAAGAATTGAATTCTGCCGATTATGTGAGCTTGAAAGAGGACCTTGAGGCCGGGCGTAGTGGCTCACAATTGTAATTCCAGCACTTTGGGAGGCCAAGGCAGGTGGATCACCTGAGGTCAGGAGTTCGAGACCACCCTGGCCAACATGGTGAAACCCCCATCTCTACTAAAAATACAAAAATTAGCCATGTGTGGTGGCAGGCACCTGTAATCCCAGCTACTCAGGAGGCTGAGGCAGGAGAATCGCTTGAACCTAGGAGGCAGAAGTTGCAGTGAACCAATATTACACCATTGCACTCTAGTCTGGGGGACAACAGCGAGACTTTGTCTCAAAAGAAAAAAAAAGGAGGACCTTGAGCCTCAGATGAGACTACCACCCCAGCCAACACCTTGATTTCAGCCTGGTGAGAACCTGAACAAACAGCCCAGTCCTGCCCGGACTGCTGAACAGTGGAAACTGTAAGATAATAAATTTGTGTTTTAAGCCACTAACGTTGTGGTAATTTGTTATACAGCAACAGGAAATTGATGCAAACAACCATTGATAATATGTAAGTGATGAGTGAGGGAGGATGTGTTCCTATAAAACTTTATTTATGAACACTGAAATTTGAATTTCATGTAAATTTCATGAGTCACAAAATATTTTTCTTCTTTTAATTTTTTAAACCATTTAATATATACATTTATATAAATATTATTAGCTTGTAGGCTGTACAAAAAACCAGCGATGGGATTGATTTGGCTTGTGGGTTATAGTTTGGCAACCCTCATATCTAGGAATTGGTGCATTTTTTTGTTAAACCCTCTGAACTTTGGAGAATTTTTCAGGTGTCATGGGAAAATTGAAATCGTTCTCTAAGACATCCTTTAATTCAAGATTTTAAATGAGTTGTAGCTCATTTTCTTCACCTAGCATCGTAAGCATCATAGCATTTTCCAAACACACAATACATTTTAATACAACTTGCACTAATGGTCTAAATCTCTTCTAAATATCAAACCTAAACTATAAGACCATTTAATTTATACATCAATTTCTAGCACTCAAATAGGTTCAAAGGAACATTGCAAACTCTAATGAAAATACTGTAGTTGTTTATTTTATATCCCCCAAGGAAGTACTCTTTATTCTTTTGATTGTATGATTCTAATTAGATGATAAACATGCATGGCCTTTCTTAAGACATGTTAATTAGTATGGATGTTGCTATAACAATCTTCTGGCAATTTATGTTTTCCAAATATCTGGTATATCATGCATTAATTTTTATCATTTAATGAAATTGCTAAATCAGGAATTTAGAATGCTGTGTTTAAACTTTCCTTAATTAGAAATGGAGATATGAAAGCAGGTAGGACTCTTGGAAACAGTTTCATAGCACAAGACAGACACGTTTTGGGGACACTTCCTAGACTAGTTTCCTGGAAGTACTGTAACAAAGTAGTACAAACTGGGTGGCTTAAAACAACAAAAATTTATTTTCTCCCAGTTCTGGACTCTAGAAATCTGAAATCAAGGTGTCTTCAGGGCCTGACCCTCTGACACCTGGAGGGGAGAATCCTTCCTTGCCTCCTTCTAGCTTGTGTTGTTTTCTAGTAATCATGGGTGTTCCTTGGCTTGTAGATGAATCACTCCAATTGTTGCCTCTGTCATCACATGACCGTCTTCTCCCCCATGTCTCTGCATTTTCTACTTTTTTTTTTTTTTAAAAGACAGGGTTTCACCATGTTGGTCAGGTTGGTCTTGAACTGCTGACCTCAGGTGATCCGCCTGCCTCGGCCTCCCAAAGTTCTGGGATTACAGGTGAGAGCTACCACGCCCGGCCTCTGCATTTTCTACTTTTAAAAGAACACCAGCCATATTGGATTAGGGCCCACTCTGATGACCTATCTTAACTTGATTACATCTTTGATTATTTCCAAATAAGGTCACATTTACAGGTGAGGTAGGAGAATAGGGTCTGGAGGCAGGGAACCTGAGGCTGATTCACATTGACTTCCTATAACTAAATTGAAAGGAAAACCCTAACTTTCCATGCCTTAGTAACAAAAGGACCAGCCACTACTCCCTTTGCAAACCCCCACCGTTTCTGTAGAGCAGATGGGAAATTGAAAATACCTCTGATTGGTTGTTTTTTGCAACCAATTAGACGTTTGCATAGAAGTGTAACTTTGTAACTTCACTTCAGCCTCTGATTGGTTGCTGTCTACAACCAATCAGACTGATTGCAGGCCAAGTCTTCATTTGCATAGAAGTGCAACCTTGTAGCTTCACTTTAGCCTCCAATTATGGGCCACCAGTTCATTTACATAAGGTGAACACCAAGTGGCCAATGGGAAACCTCTAGTGGGTATTTGGACCCAAGAAGATTCTGTATTCGTGGCCCTTGAGTGGCTGCTGCAGTCCACTCCCACCCTATGGAGTGACTTTTGTTTTCAATAAATCTCTACTTTTGTTGCTTCATTCTTTCCTTGCTTTGTTTGTGCATTTTGTCCAATTCTTTGTTCAAAATGCCAAGAACCTGGATACCCTCCACCGTTAACACAGTTACTGGGATTTAAGACTTCAATATATTCTTTTAAGGACATAATTCAACCCATAACACTTTCCCAAATAAAAAGACAAGAATTTAAGATAGGGTCAGAATGTTAGAATAGGAATGATCTTAACAGCTTTCTACAATAACCACTTACTTGTACTTTTGGAGAAACTGAGGCATGGAGCGATTAGGAGATTCACCCATGGTCACACACAGATAGAAAAGGACAGAGCTGGAATAGGAAATTGGTAGTGACAGGGAAATTTACAAATCATGCTAATACATTTCTGGTTAAACACCTAAAATAGTCAAGGCTGGCCCTCGGGAAAAAGTGGGAATTAGGCAGCTTAGATCTGAGTCTTTCTCATCTCACTTCATTTATTTCTCCTTTCTTCCCTGTTGGAACCTCCTTGGCCTCAGCCTCTCCTCTAGGAACAGGTGGCATATACTGAGTGCTTCCTATGTGCTGGACATTGTGCTAAGTCTTCCTTGGTACTATCTCATTTAATTCTCATAACATATTGGTATATACTATTATGGTCCCATTTTACAAATGAGAAAACTGGACTTTAGATATTATGATCCCGTTTTACAAATGAGGAAACTGGACTTCAGATATGATCCTGTTTTACAAATGAGGAAACTGGGCTGAGATGCAAACACAGGCAGAGCCCACATTCTTCTTAAAAAAAAATTGTATAAATCTAAAAGATACAAATGCAATTTTGTTACGTGGATGTATTGCACAGTCTGAAATCTAGACTTTTAGTGTATCCATGATCCAAATAATGTATATTATATCCATTAAGTAATTCTCAGCACCTGCCCCCTCCCACTCACGTTCTTAACTACTCTGTTCTTCTATTCCTCCTTCTTGCCATTGGCCCCCACCACCATACACCTGCACACACTTTATGCTTTGCCCATAGTCCGCTCCCGGAGGCCCTCCTTAAGCCTGCCTTTCTAGACAGGGTTCTATATTCCAGAATCGTCTCTTGCACTCTCCTTGTTTCAGTGACTATGTGGTAAAGACAGAAATCAGCTGGCTGTATGAGTAGGGCTTCCTAGGGGCTGAGGGTCTGTTTTGCAGATTTGAGGATTCAGAAACTTTGTCAGCTCTACCAGCAGTGTTCAGGTCTAGGGATGGGATTGCCCTACCTAAATTTACAACTGGTTGATTGTGAATCCGGAATACCAATTTGGAGATTTACACTGAGAAAGATGCCTGCCAAGTGTTGCAACCAGAGAGCAATATTGAAAAGGGAGAGCTGCCCAGACAGGGCCTTGCCAGGGGTCCGATAGTGAGATTCTAATGCCTGCGAGTAGGGTGCCGGTCTCTCCGCCACTGAAGGGAACAGGATAAATGGGCTGGGAGTGCAGGCCATGGGCTTGACTCCTGGGTAGCAGGGTCCCAGGGGTTAGGTTGTCTCAGGGCTTTTCCTCAGGCAGCCTGAGGCAGAAAGCCAGACACTATGTGGAGAAGGGCCAAAGCTCTAACAGGAAAGCCAATGCCAGGACTTGAGTTCAGAGGACAGAAACGGGAACGTGAGGAGGGAATTCAGTAGCTCAGGGAGATGTGAGCAGGCAACCTGAGAGGAGATGCAGTGTTGGGTTCTTTGCTCAGTCTGAGCCTTGTCTCTGGCTCTTTGGATTTAGGCCTGTACCAGATCATCCCGGTGAGCAAACCCCAGCTTTCTCCTGAGTGCTTTGACTTGACCTGACCTTCAGGTTCTTGGCAAACTGTGCTGCTTCTGGCAGAAGCTTCACACTCTGGCTTTGGCCACGTAAATCCCAGTCTTCCCCAGGATGGGAGGGTTCAGGTATTTAGCCACTAATCTATGATTCCTGATGTCCCCACTAACTGCCCTGGCAATGCCCCGCCACCCTCCACTCCCTGAGTCTGTCATGGTCCAAGAAGGAAAATGCAAAGTTCCATGGGTAGGTTTCTACTCTGGCAGACCAGAAAGTACAAGTGAGGGCAGAGTTGATTCCATGGCTGCTTCTGAGAGCAAAAAAGGCTTTAGGTAAAAGTCTTACAAGAGACAAGTTGGATTTTTCCACTGTTGCTCGATTTTCTCTTTTTGCATCATTGGATTCAAAAATGATTAGATTTTCTGCTTCTGTCGTGTTGTCTCTCACTTTTGGACGTTATTGTGACCGGCATTAACTTCTTATTTTTCTAGTAGCCATTAACCATACGCAATTGCTCTATGTGGCTTTTGAAGAGCCACATCAACTGAACCTGTGTTCCAGTCACCTCCTCTGACAGCTGGTTTCAGCAATCACCCAGCTGTGTGAGCTGCCCTGGATCAGAGCATTGTCTGTTAATCACCAGTGAGTACCAAGTACCTAGAACTCAGCAGGAAATATTTGCTGAATGAATGAAGAAATAAATATGTGATTGAATGTCAACTTTTGTTTGTAGTCCAGTTTGTCTAAACATTCACGGGAAAGCAGGCTGTGGTAACTGCTCTTACTCTTTGTTTATTTATTGAGACAGAGTTTCTCTCTGTCACCCGGGATGGAGTACAGTGATGCGATCTTGCCTCACTGCAACCTCTACCTCCTGGGTTCAAGTGATTCTTGTGCCTCAGCCTCCTGAATAGCTGGAATTACAGGCGTTCACCACCATGCCTGGCTACTTTTTGTATTTTTAGTAGAGACAGGGTTTCACCATGTTGGCCAGGCTGGTCTTGAACTCCTCACCTTAAGTGATCCACCCACCTCGGCCTCCCACAGTGCTGGGACTACAGACACATTTTGTCTTTTAAAAGTTACACAGGTGATACAGGAATCATTCTCATCATAAAAGATTCAAACATGATAGAAGCATACAGAACAAAATCCCTACTACTCTCCCTCCCACCACCCATACCCTGAATCCCAGTCCTGTCTTTGGAGGTAAGCACTGTTATCAATTCAGTAAGCATAATTTCTGTCCACTTTCCATGTATTTACATGCATGTAATATATGTATGTTTATATATACATGTGCCTTTCTTCCATAAATAGAATTACATTATATTTGTTTTGCAACTTGCTTTATTATACTTATATTTAGCAATATATCATGAGCATCTTTCCACATCATACATCTACATCATTGTCAATAATTGTGTAGCACTGCACAACATTGACATATCATATTTTATTTAACTAGTCCTATATTGGTAGGTATTTTAGTAGACTACAGTTGGTCTCTAATGTAAACACTGCTGTAATAAACATCCTTGCTGTCCATATTTATTGTATACACTTTAATAAGACAAGTTCCTCCTGTCCCATTATTCTTCCTTTTCAGCATTTTTCTGGTTATTCTTTCTTATTTTCTATATGAACATCAGACAAGCTTCTCTAGTCCCCAGAATAGGCAGATTTACTGGGATCATGTTACATTTATAATTTAATTTAATTAATTTTCTTTCTTTTTTTTTTTTAAAGACGGGGTTTCACCATATTGGTCAGGCTGGTCTCGAACTTCTGACCTCAGGTGATCCTCCCGCCTCAGCCTCCCAAAGTGCTGGGATTATAGGTGTGAGCCACCGCGCCCGACTATTTATAATTTAAATTAAAGAGAATTGACCTAGTTTGATGTTGAGTCTTATTTTTTATTTATTTACTTTTAAATTAAATTTTATTTTTTTTGTTGAAACAGAGTCTCACTCTTGTCACCCAGGCTGGAGTGCAATGGTGCAATCTTGGCTTACTGAAACCTCTGCCTGCCGGGTTCAAGAGATTCTCCTGCCTCAGCCTCCTGAGTAGCTGGGATTATAGGCGTGTGCCACCATGCCTGGTTAGTTTTTGTATTTTTAGTAGAGATGGGGTTTCACCACATTGGCCAGGCTGGTTGCGAACTCCTGACCTCAGGCAATCTGTCCACTTTGGCCTCCCAGAGTGTTGGGATTACAGGCATGAGCCACTGTGCCCAGCTGTCTTTTCATTTTTGTCTGAAATTTCTAAAAATATTTTATTTAAAAATCATTACAAAATTAATAAATATCTGTTGTAGAAGCTTTACACCACTTGGAACTTTTACATTAAAAATTGCCAGCTTTCTGTGTCCCACCCCCACCCCATTCCTGTTGCCCACGGGTAGCCACTGTTATTAGGTCATGGTCTCCCTCACTTCTTCAAAAATAAGATCATGCTATTCCTATGATCTGCAACTTGCTTTTTCTTAAAATATCTCCCAAGTAGCTTTCCATATCAGTACACACAATGTTGCCTCAATATTTTGAAACTGCTGCAGTATATTACTGTCTGTGGATATGCTACATTAAAACAAATGCAATATCTTGTGATAGACATTTGGGTGTGTCCAAATTTTATTATTATAAACCATTTTATAATAACTTTATTATATAATGTCATGCACATTATGTGACTTTCTGTAGGAGAAATTCTTAGCAGTGGAATTACTGGTATCAAAAGTTATTGTGCATTTGAAATCTTGATTGATATTGCCAAATCGCACTCCAAAACATTTTTAACAACGGTTAAAAGAGAGTATATGTTTTTCTAAAACCTTGTCATCGCTAGGGCTATTAATCTTTTAAATATCTGCCAATCTGTAGTTTTCATTTCTATTTCTGAAATAAGGGTCAGGTTGAACATCTTTTCATGTAATATGTTTGCTAGTAATTTGTAACTTGTCTTCTATGATTTTTCAGTTTTCATCCTTTGTCAATTTGCCTGCCTTTTTTATCTTATTAATTTATAACCGTCCCTTGCGTATTACCAATACTAGTCATTTGCTTTGCATATTTGTTACAAATACTTTCCCTAATTTTATGCCTCTTGGCTTTGTTTACGATGTGTTTTGGCTGTTTATAAGTATTCAAATGTTATATAGGCAAATATTTAAATCTTTTTAATTTTTGATTCTAGATTCCATGATTATAAAAATATTCTAGATTCCATGATTATAAAAATATCTTGATTCTAGATTCCATGATCATAAAAATATGGCTGTGGCACAGTGGCTCACAGCTGTAATCCCAACACTTTGGGAGGCTGAGGTGGGTGGCTCGCTTGAGGCCAGGAGTTTGAGGCCAGCCTAGGCAATGTGGCGAAACCCCATCTCTACCAAAAATACAAAAATTAGCCAGTCTCATAACCTAGTCTCAAATAAATAAATAAAAATATTCTCTTATATTTTTACTCCCTATATTGTTTTTTTTTATTTTTTAGAAAGAAAGAAAAAGAGAGAAAAGAGGAAAGAAAGAGTGAAAGAAAGAAAAAAAATGTAAGAGAGAAAGAAAGAGGAAGAGAAAGAGGGAGAGAGAACGGGATTCTTGTTCTATTGCCCAGGCTAGAATGCAGTCTACAAATAGGTATTAAAAACCTCTTTTATGCC
>CAUYLG010055891.1:0-16109 GCA_963573385.1 Cacajao melanocephalus | reverse complement strand
GATATGAGATTCTGGGTTGAAAATTCTTTTCTTTGAGGATATTGAATATTGACCCCCACTCTCTTCTAGTTTGTAGGGTTTCTGCTGAGAGGTCTGCTGTGAGTCTGACAGGCTTCCCTTGATGGGTAACCTGACCTTTCTCTCTAGCTGCCCTTAGAATTTTCTCCTTTATTTCAACCATAGTGAATCTAGTGATTATGTGTCTAGGAGTTGCTCTACTTGAGGAATATCTTTGTCGTGTTCTCTGGATTACCTGGAGTTGAGTATTGTCCTGGCTTACTAGGCTAGGAAAATTTTCCTGCCTTTGCTCATTTTTAAATGGAGTGATTTGTATTTTGTTATTGAGTTGTATGTGATTTTTATATGTGTTGGATATTAATGTATTAATTTGTATATGATTTGCAAATATTTTCCCCCATTCCATAGGTTGCCTTTTCATTTTGTTTATTGTTTTCTTTGCTGTATATAAGCTTTTCAGTTTGATGTATCCCACTTACCTGTTTTTGCTTTTATTGTCTGGGCTTTTGGTATCATATTCAAAAAATTATTGCTAAGACCAATGTCAAGAAGGTTTTTACTTATTTTTTTGCTAGTTGTTTTACAGTTTCAATATTTATGTTTAAGTAGTTAATCCATTTTGAGTTGATTTTCATGTATAGTATGAGATGGGGTCAAATTTATATATGTATGTATGTATTTATTTATTTTGCATGTGGATAGCCAGTTTTTCAAACACTATTTGCCAAAGAGACTGTCCTTTCCCCATTGTGTGCTCCTGGCACCTTTGTTGAAGATCAGTTGACCATAAGTGTGTGAGTTTATTTCTGGTTTCTCTATTCTGTTCACTGGCCTATATGTCTGTATTTATGCCATTACCGTAGTGTTTTGATCATAATACATTTGTATTACAATGTGAAGTCAGATAGTGTAATGTCCCCAGGTTTGATCCCAAGACCTATTGATTATGATATTGGCTCTAGATTTTTCATACATAGTTTGGATTATATTAAGATAAGTTCCTTTTATGACTATTTTGTTGAGAGCTTTTACCATAAAGGATGTTGAATTTTGTCAAATGCTTTTCTGTATCTATTGATATTATTATGTAGTTTTTAATCCATCATTCTGCTAAAGTGGTATATAATATTGATTAATTCACATATGGTAAACCATCCTTGCATCCCAGTAACAAATCCCTCTTGGGCATTGCATATAATCCTTTTAATTTGCTATTGAATTTAGTTTGCTAATATTTTATTGAGGATTACATTACTTTCATAAATAATGTAACAAATTCATTATTTGCAATAGCCATATTTCAATGATATCATAATAAAGCTATTAAAATATTTTGTGACTAAAAATTTTAAAGTTAGGCAGATTGAGTCTGAATTTTAATTTTGTTGCCCACAATTGGTGTGAGTTTGCATTAGTTAAATTATCTCCTTGTAGCTCAGTCTCTCATTAATCAAAGCTCCTACTACACAGGATTGCTGTGAGAATTAAAAGAGATAGTGTGTACAAAGCTTTCAGCCCAGTGCCCCATACTTAATAGGTACTTCCCAAATGATTATCATTATTATAGCTGTTATTATGACCCTTTCCATTTTTATCACCCTAGCAATATCTGTAACACTATCTGCAGAATTTGTGAATAGGAGGAATCTACATTATACATAAAAGCTTATCTTCCTCTCTTGCTACAACTAAATACGACATCAGTAACAACAACAAAACCAGCCTCTGTGACTTTTGGTGCCTCACACTTCCCATTATTAGAGAGATTTGTCAGATTTATCTCTGAAAGTCTCATCTACTTATATTCAGCAGGTAGCTTATAACCAGGGAAGAAACACTATCCTGGGATTTGAGTTTATACCATGTTCACCACCCTCAGTTGGGCTTTTGTGTTTATTCCAACTCTAGGACCCTAACTCTACATATCCTATCTGGACTTCACTATCCCTCCATTTTCTCTTGCCTGGTATGGTTTTCTGGGCTGTGAAGTCTGAGAGTAACTAAAATTCAGATGGTAAGTCCACCTTTGTAAGCTTTTGATTCACTTTTGAATTGACAAAGAACTTTTAAAAATGTAATGGTCCTCCCCATAAGGCGTAATTATAAGTTAAAAAGCACAAAAATTCAAATAAATTGATGTTTCTTTTTTTTATCTTAATCTCCAGGAACTACAATTTGAAAGTTTCTAAAACTATTCTATTCAAATAGAAGCACAGCTGTGTCTTCTTATGGAGAAAACCTCTTAGACAGTAGCCTACCTCACACACTCTTCTGCCTCTTGCTTATTTTCTTTAACAATGCATCTTAAATTCGGTTCTGTATGAATAAATAATAGGCTGTCTTTAAACATTTACTAAAATTGTGTGGAAATGCCATAATTTATTTTCCTAATCATCCTTTGGTGGGCATTTGTGTTGTCTTCATTTTATTTTTTTCAAATCAAAATGCTCTGAATATACTGTAGTACATTATGTACACAGCATAGGTACTCTACTACAGTATACTGTATAAATATGTGTATATATACACAAACACTGATACATGCATACTTTCCCTCTTTCTATATTTATATTATATATATGGAAATGCTCTGAATATACATCAGAGTATTTTTTGAGGCTTTCAGGGTGGGTTATTGCTTAGGTCATTTGTGCTAAACTATCAGCAATAGAAGCATCTTTTTCTTAAAGGAAAAACAAAACCCCTCCCTCTTTCCAATTTAGCTTTGGCTTTCGTTATGAAAGATGAAAGCTCACAGATGTGAACATTTTCACATACATTTTGAAACCTTTCATAGACAGAACATTGGTCAGTTTACTTGAATTTATTTAAGTATTACACCAGAGCGAAAGAAATTTTAAAGTTTAATTTTTTTTCAAAATGTTTAACAAAACACTATACTTTCTTTTCCCATGATCATATGAGTTGATTAATTTATTCACTTAACAATATATCATGAATATCTCTTATTGTCTAATAATACAGGGAGGGGAACATCATACACTGGGGTCTGTTAGGGGGTGGGGGGCTAGGGGAGTGATAACAGGGGGTGGGGAGATTGGGAAGGGATAACATTAGGAGAAATACCTAATGTAGATGATGGGGGATGGAGGCAGCAAACCACCATGACATGTGTATACCTATGTAACAATCCTGCAAGATCTGCACATGTACCTCAGAACTTAAAGTAAAATAAAAACCAAAACAAAACAAAGAAACAAAAAATACAGTTCTTCAACATTCTTGTTTTAGTCCCATAGTGATTCAAACACCCTAAATAAAACAACCACAATAAATACTAAAAATTCATTTGTCTACTATACTTCTTTACCATATTTTTCGTTTAACATCATCTTATGAATTAAAAAATTGTCAAGAGGGAAACATTCTCTGGGAATCACTAAAGTGCGGCAAGTCCTATGATTCTGTGATTTAGCTGATACTTTTCAATCAGAGATCTATTTGCCTCAGTGGGGACATTTTGCAATATATCTGGACCTAAAAGTTTAGAATCTTATGGATAGAGGCCGAGGTGCTGTTGAGCATCCCACCGTGCACAGGACAGCCCCTAACAACAAAGACTTATCTTTTCCAAAATGTCAGTTAGTGCCAAGGTTAAGAAATCCTGCTACAATGATGGTTTACAAATTTGGTAAGGAATCTCAGTATATAAAGTACAAATGAAATAAATAAAAGCCATATTTTGTTGATATAAAATCACTGTATAAGATCAAATATTCATCCATTTTAATGGGCACACTCATATAAAAGCAGGGATTATGATGAGAATTATGGTTTTAAGTCTCTCTTAGTACCAACTTATTTTTGTGTTGTATTTTATTTATACAGCATTGAGAAAATCCTTATAAATAGTGAAATGCTTGCTTCTAAAACCTTAAATAACCAAGTTCAGGCTATCCTGAATTGGAAAAACAGCAACAACAACAGCCCCAACCCTTGGGCAAGAAACCACCTTTATAGTCAATAACACCATTGCAATAGTTTAGGAACATTCTTAAATGGTTGGTCTCTAGAAGTCCTTAATGATGGATTAAAGGCAAGCTTTACTTGGTGCTCAATGCTCTGCATAATTTAACCTGACAGCACAAGTTAATATAGTGGTCTTGAATGCGTTAACACGGGGCATAGGACATTCTCATATTTATTGCAACATTATTCACAATAGCCAAATATGGAATCAACCTAAGTGCCTATCAATAGATGAATGGAGAAGGAGAATGTGGTATATATGGACAATGAGATATTAGCCATAAAAATGCAATCCTGTCATATGCAGCAACATATATGGAACTGGAGGCCATTATGTTAAGTGAAAGAAACCAAGCACAGAAATACTAATATTGCATGTTCTAATGCACATATGGGAGCTAAAAAAGTTGATCTCAAGATAGAGTGTAAACTGGTAGTTACCATAGGCCAGGAAAAGGGGTGATGAAATGAAAAATAAGCGTATAGTATATTAATTACCACTGAACTGTACATTTAAAAGTAGTAAAGATGGGAAATTATATATGTATATTTTATTTTAATAGAAAAAGCAACCAAAACATGAAAATAAGTGACATAGGACAGGTTACAGTATAATGCTTATTATTATGGTTTAAAATAATTATTATATATATTCTAACTTTTATTTTAGGTTCTTGGGTACATGTACAGGTTGGTTATATAGGTAATGCATGTTATGGGGATCTGGTGTGCAGAATATTTCACCACCCAGGTAATAGTCATAGTATCCAACAGGTAGTTTTTCGATTCTCACCTTCCTCCTTCCCTCCACCCTCAAGTATGCCTCAGTGACTTCTTCCCTTCTTTGTGTCCATATATATTAATATTTAATGTTTAGCTCCCATTTATAAGTGAGAACATGCGGTGTTTGGTTTTCTGTTCCTGTGTTAGTTCACTTAGGTTAATGGTTGCCACTTCCATCCACGTTGCTATAAAGGACATGATTGCATTCTTTTTTTGTGGTTGTGCAGTATTCCATGGTGTGTATGTATCACATTTTCTTTATAAAGTCTACTGTTAATGGGCACTTAGGTTGACTCCATAGCTTTGCTCTTGTGAAGAGTACTGAGATGAATATATGTGTATATGTGTCTTTATGGTACAATGATTTGTATTACTTTTGGCATATACTCAATAAGAGGATTGCTGAGTCATATGGTAGTATTTCTTTGACTTCTTTGAGAAATCACCAAACTGCTTTCCACAATGTCTGAACTAATTTACATTTCCACCAGCAGTGTGTAAGTTTTCCTTTTTCTCTGCAACCTCACCAGCATCTCATATTTCTTTACTTTTTAATAGTAGCCATTCAGACTGGTGTGAGATGGTATCACATTGTGTTTTTATATGCATTTTTAATGATTAGTGATGTTGAGCATTTTTTATATGCTTATGGATGCGTGTGTGTCTTCTTTTGAAAAGTGTCTGTTCATATTCTTTGCCTACTTTTCAATGGGTTTGTTTGTTTTTTGCTTGTTGATTTCTTTAAGTTACTTACATATTCTGGATATTAGACCTTTGTCAGATGTGTAGTTTGCAAAATTTTTCTCCCATTCTGTAGGTTGTCTGTTCTGTTGATAAACAACATTCTAACGATGTTTTGCTATGCAGAAGCTCTTTAGTTTAATTACATCCCATTTTGTCAATTTGTTTTGTTGCAATTGCTTTCGGTGTCTTTATCATGAAATTTTTGCCAGATCCTATGTCCAGAATGGTATTTCCGAGGTTATCTTCCAACTTTTTTTATTTTTTGTTCTTACATTTAAGTCTTTAATCCATCTTGAGTTTGATGGCCCCACACATGAATTTATAAATCATAATTTTAGAAAATATTTGATTATAAGGGCATCCTGATATCCTGTTAAAATGTGGATATAAAATAGGAATTACAGTGTAAGGAAAGGGTCTAATTTCAATCTTCTGGATATGGCTAGCCAGTCATCTCAGCATTATTTATTGAATAGAGAGTCCTTTCCCCATTGCTTGTTTTTGTCAATTTTGTCAAACATCAGATGGTTGTAAGTGTGCAGCCAAAAATCATTATGATGGTTTTAAATAAAATTAGAATCCAATATTTGTGGCACCATTAAAGAAAAAGACTTAGGGATACTTGAGAGTGTTATTTGAGTCCCACTGGTCAGCACATCTCACTTAATGTAGTCCATTTTCAGAAAAAAAGTCATCTGGTTAGTTAACCACTTCATTTTTAAATCAGGACATGCATTGAAATATAATATTGAACCATTGATTCAGAGTAGTGAATTACAATAGCTTTTACATGGCAGTTTACATAGCCAATGCAGCACTGTCTACAAAATAACTAGTTAATGTCTCATATGTATGGATATTTACAGTTGTAATTTTTTAAAAAACCAAACTTTCAGAAAGCATAACTGAATTTGCTGTTGCTAGCCATTATGATCAATTTATTCAACAATCAATAGTTATAAGAAATATAAGTGATACTACCTAGGGAAACGATATGTCATACCAAGACTTGATCATAATCCGTTGTTTTTTCAACTATGATCTCCTGGACCAATTTACTTCTATTGCTCCGAAATCCCAATATAACATCAAAGAGAATTGAGTAATCATCATAACTTAGCAAGAGAAGAAATCAATAGCTCTAAGAACTTACTTTCAGGAAGTCATCTGATTTCCTTCGGAAAGTACTGAAACAAGCTCCATCTTGGGATATATATGTTTCAAATTTCAGACTCCCAGGAGGATTTCACTGGTCCAACTTGAATCAGGTACCAACTCTCCCACAACTATTGAGTAAGGGTTGGAGGACAGCACTAATACACAAATACAAATATGGTCACCAGAGACCCACAGGGCCCTCTGAGAAGGGAGGAATTATTAAGACTCAGACAGGGCCTCCGACACAAGCGCATACTCATGAATCTATGTTAGCCCATAGAAATCTGTGCAACAGAGTGTTGAACTCTGCTCATTTAAGAATTTGGCATTTCTAGATTTTGTAATGCTTATAGTTAAGTGAGCTGAGTGTATGAGCTCTTCATGAGAAAAAATTGCTCAGCAAGAATTCCCTGGGTAGTCAACAAAAAGAGAGATATCCCTGGGCAGATTTCTGTTCAGCTTTTTGGTCTTCTGGGAGAGAAGCAACAATGAATTCTCTAAGAATGATTGCTCCTGTATTTCCATTTGTTCTGCTTGCCTAATATGACTGCTTCACAGTTGTTAGTCACCTCTACCATTAATTAACACATCCACGTGAAAATGTACTCATACTGGCTAAAGCTATTTGATTATTATAAATCTTCTATTAAATTGAAGTTGCCAAATATTAGATCACAAAAATGAATAGATAAGGGCTTCAAGATTGAACTGTTTTTTTGAATTCTGTCCTTAGCTTTTCAAACTCAAGATTTTCATTATGGTGTGTGCAAATATTTTCATTGGTGGATAGCAAATGAAAGTATAGGATGGTAAAACCAGCTAAAGGCAAAAGCATTAACTGACTGTTCTTCTGCAGAGAGATTTCCCAGAGGTAGATTCATGACAGCATAACATTCATCCATCTTCTTTCAAAGACATTTAGAATGGATTATATTATAATCCAATTTATTGACATTTTGAAGGTTAGGTCAGAACATATAATGGGCTGTTAGTTAGAAACTGTGGTCGCCTGATACTTTGGAATGAACGGAAATCATGTCACTGTAGTATTCATTTATTAAAGTTTATGATGCATGGTTTTTGGCCTTAGGAGTCATTGTAATAATAAATCATATATATCTAATGTCTGAAGATGGCATGATTCTCATTGCTGACAAAACATAATCCAAAAGCCCTGGCCCATAAGTATCTTGAAATCTAGGTTTATACGTACACACACAAATACACACGTGTGCACACATATACACATGGAGAGGGTACATTTGCAAATAGCAATGTGAACTTAAATGAACAAATTATGTATGCTCAGTTGAGGTTTTCCTAAAACTGTCAATTTTATCAGAAAGAACCCCCATGTTTTAAACTCATTCTCTGTATACCATAATTGTACAGTTTAACAAAATTTGTATGAAAGAAAAATGAGAAAGAAGAAGAGAAAATCCCCTAAAAATTCTGAACCCTATTTATACCCCTAATGTTGGTGAAACTGAGAGTGAGTAGTTGTCAGATTGATATCAGTATCACTCAATAGAGTGTTTGAAGAATGGCTTGTTTAGCCTCTTGGCTACACCTTTAATCCATGTTACTTACATCACACAAAGAAACTGGTAAGAGAAGATGGATGGGTTAGCTTAAGTTATGACTAATAAATATGTTGTTTTTTTTTGCAGCTAATACTTATTAACTGCTCAGTGAAATAGGGTGAAAAGAAAATGCATTATCTTCATAATTTTTGACAGGTTTTATTAGGTAGGAGTTTGGCTAGTCTGTTTAGAAAAATACCTTGGTATTTCCAGGTGAAATCCCAGGAGTGTGAAACATAAATGATAAGAAAAACCAAAGGAGATAAACTGTTGTGTGAGATTTCAGAGGAATTTAGGTGTGAGGAAATAAAATGTTGGGGTAGTAAAAAGCTTTAAAGAACAGCCATATTTGATATTTAATTACAAAATTTTTGTTGTGCAATAATAATACATTTTCTGTATTTACTCAAACCAAGCCTGATACACATCAAGCATGCCTGGGTGCATGCACATTATCGTGTGCGTGCACACACACACACGTGCACACACACATGCACACACCCCCCCACACACCACACACACACACCACACACACACCACACCCCCCCACACCCTCCCCCCAACACACACACATGCCTTGGGTAAATGTTTTATTTTTATACTTGGAATACTGAGAAGGCGCTGAATTCCTTATCCTGACAGCATTATTGGAGCAATACTCTATAAGTGGAAGCAATTCAAAACCAAAGATTACATAAGCCCTTTGGGAAGCCTCAGCAATCTGGAGGAGGGCATTGGACTCCCACAAATAATGGACTGTGGGTTCAGGCTACTCTTACCTATATCTAAAAAGGCAGAGTGACTTTGGCTAGTATTATGCTAGAATCCTATATGACAGGCACTCTACTAAGCACCTTACAGACAGTATTAGCTTCCTCTTGTTGCTATAACCAGTTACCACACACTTAGTGGCTTAAAACAACACAAATTTATTCGCTTACAGTTCTGGAGCTCAGAAGTCCTAAAATCAAGGTGTTAGCAGGGCTGTGTTCCTTCTGGAGTCTCTAAGGCAGAACTTATTTCTCTGCCTTTTTCAGCTCCTAGGGGACATTTGCATTCCTTGGCTTATGGGTCCTTCCTCCATCTTCAAAGCACATCACTCGAACTTGGGCTTCTATCCTGACATCCTCTCACTTTCTTATTCTCCTGCTTTCCTTTCATAAGGACCCTTGTGATTACATGGGGCCCACTAAGATATTCCAGGATAATCGACTTTATCTTTTTTTTTTTTTTTTTTAGACAGAGTCTGTTGTCCTGGCTGGAGTGCAGTGGCGTGATCTTGGCTCACTGCATCTTCCATGTCCCGGCTTCAAGAGATTCTCCTGTCTCAGCCTCCCCAGTAGCTGGGATTACAGCCATGTGCCACCATGCCCAGTTATTTATTTTATTTTTTTTTGTAAAGACGGGGTTTCACCATGTTGGACAGGCTGGTCTCAAACTCTTGACCTCAAATGATCCACTTGCCTTGGCATCCCAGAGTGATGAGATTACAGAGTGATCCACTGCACCTGGCAGACTTTATATACTTTTTCTTTCTTTTTCTTTTTATTTTTATTTTTTTTTGCTCTGTCACCCAGACTGGAGTGCAGTGATGTGATCTTGGCTCACTGCAACCTCTGCCTCTCAGGTTTAAGCTATTCTCCTGCCTCAGCCTCCAGAGTAGCTGGGACTACAGGTACCCACCATGACACCCAGCTAATTTTTGTATTTTTGATAGAGATGGTGTTTCGCCATTTTGGACAGACTGGTCTTAAACTCCTGATCTCAAGTGATCCACCCACCTCAGCCTCCCAAAGTGTTCAGATTACAGGCATGAGCCACTGTACTTGGCCAAAGACTTTATCTTAATTATATCTGCAAAGCCCCTTTTGCCATGAAAGGTAGCATATTTACAGGTCCGGAGAATTAGGACACGGATATCTTTGGAGGAGAGAGCATTGTTCTACCACATGTGCATTACTTATGATTTATAATAGCCTTATTATGTTGAAGCTCTTTTCATTCCAATATCAAAGATAAGAAAAGTAACATCTCACTGGATTAAGACATTTTTCCAACTTTACATAGTCTATGGTAATGCTGAAATTCAGACCCAGCTATGCTAGATTCAAGGATTAAGACCTCTCCAGTTATTGCAGTCAGGCAAGATGTATCTAAGCAGAGAAGATTTACTTCAGTAAAATCTCTTCCATGAGCAGTAAAACAAAGTACAAAAACTAAAATTTAACCTTACCATATTTTTAGTATTCATTTAGTTATCAATAATTTAGGACATTCAGTACCCAATCAATAGTGTGTATAAAAATGATAAGAGGACTAACCAGAAATCAGGCACTACGCAAGCATTGGCTACAGCAATTAAAAACATCCAGCTACATATTTATGCTGTCATGATATAAAATATACATATATATATTTTAACACTGTAAGGTCTCAAGATAGAAGATGGAGCCACTGTCTACTCATTTTATAAAATAAGTAGAGTATGCTTATTTCTCATTTGGAACTATTGCCTTTGCCATTTTTTTTTTTTTTTTTTTTTTTTAGAAATCCAGATCTCTTACATCAGTAAATGTTTACATTACTAAGAAAGCATAAATGTCACTCAGGATTGCAATGCAAGACAGTTTAATTCTATACGTTTTTGGTTGGTGGCAACTTGAACAAAACTTGTCTCAACCTAGGTTTGTGATAATTCACGAATGGAGGTATGATGCATGTGGAATGTGGTGTGGAATAGGAAAGAGAAGAGAGTTATTACATGCATGCCCAAGTTCAATGCTTGATGCATAGTAGGAACTCACTTAACAGTAGCTGCTATTATTATCAGTCTATATACTTCCAAAGAAATAAAAAATACATATAACATTACTATTACAAATACATTGTAAGAGTAACATATAGCCATATTAAAACATCTGGAAAATACAGAAAATTACAGATCAAGAGAATAAACATAACCTCATCATCACAGTTTTATTATTAATTTTTCTTCTTAAAGTTGAAATTATATGATATGTAACAATTTAATTTGCTGCTTTGGTCAACCTATAAGCAGGAACTTTCTTAAGTCTTAGGTATGCTCCATGAACACAATTTTAATGGATGCTATACCTCATGACTTACTTCACAATTCAGCTATTGGGAGTTATCATTAAATGTTCTTTAGGATGCTTTAAAAAAATCACACCCAGTTGATAGCATTCTCACTGCTATTCTTATTTTTTGATTCTATATTTCTGCTTTCTTTTCCCCCTCTGTTTTGTAGACTTAGTGCTGAATGCTAATGACACTCTTCTCAGTGCAATCCCAGGCAGTCATTTTCAGATAATTAGCTACACACCAAATGTTGCATAAATGGGCTCATTATTATTCACTTCTGTGCAGCAGGGTGATTCATGAACCACTTTATAAATATGAAAAGCAGTCCATAAATCAGAGTAGGGGATGAGGGTGGGCAAAAAAATATTTAAAGGATTAATAGGGAATAGAACAATAGTAATTAGCAGGCTCTTGTCAAAGTTCCAGTATCAGTGTTAGTCACATTTTATTTACCAAGAATGTCTGGCTGAGTTCAAGACAGACTATTTTTCCTAAATTGTATCAATATATGCATATGTCTATGAAGTATAAGAGTATGTATTTAATTTCTGTCATATTTAATACTTTGTATTAACCAAGTAGCTGAAATATGTATTAGGGAGCAGAAATAAAATGAGGTGTCACCTCAAATTAAAGCATCTTTATTCTTATCATCTTATTAGGAATTTCTGTAGTGAATAAATTGTAAGGAATTAAAACAATAGCAATGGCTTCTTGGTCTTTTGGCTAAGATCGAGTGTGGTATCTTTTCTTATCAGTTTAAACCAATAGCAAGCCCTATGCATTCAGAAAGGACCTAGATACTGAAGTAAAAGTAGAAGCCAAAGAAAATGTTTACCTGGAATGGAATGCCATGACTTGGTAATCAGTAAGTACAGGATAATTAAACAAGGACTCATACAGAATTTAGAGCTAGAGCAAATACATAGGTCCCTTTTGCAGTTACTACTTTTTGGTTTATTTGCAAACCTATTACATTTCTTTGCCACATGATTCTCTTTCCTAGAACAAAGAGCTGATCCATTCATTGAAAGGCAATCAGTCATCTTGAAGTGGTATTCCTCAAGGAGTAAAGAAAAATTCAAGAGTGATGGAGCATTAAAATACTGTGTTGTTTGAGAACAGTGGCTTTATGCTGAGAAAAACAAACAAAACCAAAACAAATAGGACAGAAGTATAAATTGTGCAAAATTCCCAGCTCCCTAAGGGGACAAAAGCAGGCCCAGGACATTTATTTTCTATTTAAATAAGCAATAAAGAAAGCAGAATGTCCTGAAATTAGTGGAGAAACACTACTTCCAGAACAACAATTAGCAGAGTAATATGTCTTTTCATTTTGCCCCTATGTATGGGGACTTTCTGCATATTTGTAATCATACTTAGGATTTTGTTTTCTACCCATTGAATCTTAATATCAGATACATTTTCGTCAGCAGCATCAGGATTGTAATTTTTTCAGTGGGGAACAGTGTACTTTATATTGAACATTTAGGTGGTTTTCCACTTTATCAGGTTAAAATAAAGCTAAAACATGTTCATGAATATATTATTTTTCCACATTTTGGATTATTTCTCTAGCTAGAATCTAATAAATGGGATTGTTATATCCAAAGATACAAAAATTTATATGTCAAAAATGCCTTCTTCAAGGGTTGTGCTAAATTATAATGCAAAAGATTATTAATTTCCCTTGACTGGTTCTCAACTGGATATTGTAATATTTTTGTTCATTAAATAGATAAAAAATGGTACTTTGTGATTTAAATTTTTAAATTACTTATAGAATCAAGTGTTTTTTAATATAATTGTTTACAAGCTGCAGTTGAAACTATTTTCTCTAGATACCAAAATCATTAGTGATATATCAAATTACAACTAAAAGAATTTCAATTATAATATTTTTAAAAATGTCCAGCAGAAATGAAGAGTATCCTGATATGGATTAACTTTGCTGTTGTCTTATTCAGTTACTTAGATGAATACATTCGTATTGTTGAATTTAATATCTTTGTTGACATATATTTTTATGGTTTATTGTTAAACTTTTTTGGAAGAAGGTATAAGTTATAGAAATAAAAAATTAAAATGAGGGCTGTGTTGCTGTTTGGAGTTCACAATGAACACCATCAAAATAAAGCTAATTGAGAGGTGATCATATATTCTAAAAAACAAAATGAGGAAGAGGATTTGGTGTATTTTTAAGTTAATAATTAAGCACTCCAGATATCATACTAACAATAAAACATGCTTTCTGACACTGAGCTTTTGTAAGCATAAATTCCTAACAATGGTCATATTTAAAAGCTATAAAACAAAATTAGTTTTTCTATTCATTTTTATAGGTCTAGTGTTAAATAGTTAAATTCTGGAGGGGTCAGTATTTCAACATAACAGTATTTTTAAAAATAAGAAATACTATTTATTTCTATAACAAAGAAGTTATAAATTAATATTATAACAGACTATTTTCTAGACATCTGAAATTGACCAAAGTTAACGTCTGATGACATTGGATTTTTGTGTCCCTATGGGAAAATTAGAAGCCATATTCTTGGTGAGAAAATAAGTGGATACACCCACTATGGTAAACATTTTGACAACGTCTTGATTCAGTAATTACCTCTTGACTCAGTCGCTACTTCTAGTTCCCTTCTCACTGCACACAAGAAGACATAAGCAGAGGTGTTCCTCAAGCACTCCTTGTAAAAGCAAAAATGAGTAAACATCCAAATGCTCCAGCAAAGCTAAATGGATACACCCCTCTAGTATATGTACAGTGGATTACTTTACAGCAGTACAAAGTGAAAGAAACACATGTATGAACATGGATACGCCTTACGTCGTGTTGTTTGTGGAAAAAAAAAAAAAGAAGGGATGTTTACAAAAACTACATTTATTTAAAAATTTACGAGAATGAAAGATTAGCATGTATGCCTTAGGGAATCACATATGTGTAGCAAATTTTAAAAAATGTACATTGAAATGATACACAGTAATTTTAGAATAGTGGTTATCTCTGGGGAGGGAAAGGTAGGGGAAGGAAAAAAGATGAGATGAAGGTGGTATTGTAGTAATCTCCTAAAATTTCTCCTCCCATCCTTGGTTCCTTCCTCCCTTTATCCTTCCCTTCTTTTCATCCTCTTTTCCTCCCTCCCTTCTCCTCTCCCCTCCTCCTATCTCTACCCTGCACCTGCCATTTCTACTTCACACCTCCCATCTCCACCCCACACCTTCCTCCCACCCTTCCCCTCTCTCTCACCCCAAGTCCTCCCCTTCCTCCCACCTCAACCCTCCCCTTCCCATCCCACTTTTCTCTTTCTTCCCCATTCCCTTCTTTTTTTCTTATCAATTGTGTTAATTATTAAATTTTATTTTACTTTAAGTTCTGGGATACATGTGCAGAATGTGCAGGTTTTCTAATCCCTTCTTTTGTCTATCTTTCCATGATTCTTGCTTTAAAGAAGCTGAAGCAAATAGGGCAACATGTTATTATATTTTTAATCTCTCCATTACTTTCCAATTTGATATCCTTAGACAAACAGATAAATCCTCAAATGAAGATCCTTTTGTAGTACATGTGCATTATGATTTAATTTTGTCACACATGTGTAAGATATACTTCCCTCAAACTGTGTTAAGAGGTCAGCACATTACTCGTCTGATATTCAAAAAAAGAAAAAATATTCCAAAATAGCTCCACTTACACTCTTATTTTAAATGTTGCTTTGAACTGGGCATAGCCTCCTTCCTGTTCCCAGTTCGAGTTACAACAGGAAAAGTAAAGGAACATAAAGATTTTCTCTCCTTCACATTGACTCTATACCTAATTGGTATTTAATACTGGATAATGATTCTGATCTTTCAAAATGAGTTCCTTCAATGAAGAAATTCATCAACTTACAGGGATCTCGGTGTTTGAAACTGACATATATTTCTCCACATTTCTCATTATTGCAATTACGTATTTATTTATTTGATTAATTGTTTCTTGTGTGACTGCCACCTGAAAAGATGATAAGTATCCCACAGGAAGTGATCTCATAATGATCCATTTATTAGGGCCCAGCTCAGTGTCTGACACAGAATTGATGTGTAAGGTAATGAAATTAACATGGAAATTAAGGAAATGCTGAAATCCTTACTTTTCTAAGGAAGAAAGAAGATGACCAGTGTGATGTTTTTATTAAAAAATTATGCCACTGTTACTTGGAAAACATTCATGGCAAAGATCCATTTTCTTTTCTGACTAAATTCTTAGTAAAAATCATTTTGAGTGCATTGGCTAAACAAACAACCACTGATCATTGTCAGCTGAGTAATTTCCAGGACCATGAAACTACTAAAAGTGTGCTTAAATTAGGCTAGATATTTTAGCACCTCTTAACTGTTAAATTTTAGACGCCCTGTGGCTTGAGAGAGAAGTGGCTAAAACACTAGTTTACACATCAATTAGTCTAAGCATAAACATGGGTTAAGGTCCTACTTCTTCCTTTGCTATTGAGAATACAAATAGATTAGAGTCTTGAAGTACAAAATGTTGGTTTCTTGTCAAGAAACAAAATGATTGTCCTTGCCAACAGAATAAATGAATGGGACCTTCAGTGATTAATCTGTGTCTGAGTTTCCTCCCATTGTGAGTGGACTAGTGGTTGGACTTTCCTATGAGAAAATCAAGTACTGACATGATACAAGAGGATTTATGTGTGTGTGTGTGTGTGTGTGTGTGTGTGT